>JAODAL010008223.1:0-119411 GCA_025379985.1 Phyllomedusa bahiana | reverse complement strand
GCACATCTTTTTCAAAAGATGATTTATTCAGGCACTACTTATATTGTGATGTTTCGAAATTTCAGAATAATCCCTGGATGAACGTCCTAGTTTAATCTATTCATAAAAACTTGTTTATACATTCAGACAAGGCATCTAACCCCATCTTGAACTTGGTCAATTACCCAAACTGAACCTCTTGCGCATGATTTCCATAGTCTTCCCCTTTTTTCAGTAAAGAAGAAGTGTTGGGGTCCCCCATGGTCATTATTACATTTCAGAGCAAGGTACTGTAATCTATGTTTTTTTGGTGGGGTTTATCGGGGAAGTTTTAAATTTTATGGTTTCTCGCTTTGTTCAGGAAGCTTTGATTAATGATGTTTTGGCTCTAACATTGACTTATGCAACCCTAGCATGGAAAGTGGGCCACTCCATCCATTTCCTGGACGCCCCAAAGTTGCCAAAATTTAAAAATTTTTATACATTTCAAAAAAGTTCAACGCAAAGAAAAAAGAAAAAGGAAGGGAAAGCATATCCCCAATGATAAAAGGGACCTTTTCCTTTATTTTTTTTAACAATCATTTTTGGACGATTTTCTAAAGAAAAAAATAGCAAAAAAGTGCAGGGTGCTTTTGTGCAAAATTTTTTTTGTGGGATATGGTAACTGTGGTGGTACCTGATTTAAAATAACAACCAAGAATAAACCCCTTCAAGTCTCATTTAAAAAACTCTTACTCGGGTATTAAAACAATCTTTAAGCAGTTAAATCGCCCGGGGGTTTAAAAATAATCTTTTTTATTGATGCCCGGGAAGTCATTCTCTTTTTCTGCATGTTAAAACCCTTTTCATCAGTGCACTTTCCCTGATGTTTTTTGGAAAATAATGCTCTGTTGACATACCCTAGTTTTTTTCCCCTTTTTAAGGCTAAATGAAAGCTTCCTGGTTTTCTATTTTATATCGTGTATATATACACATCTTGTGCTCTCAGTCAAACCCCTAGTTAAAATAATTTTTGCCATAAGTTATCCTTTACCTTACTATGCATTTGTATAGAAGGCTATGGGCCATAGAACCCATTTTTGGTAAGTGCAGGAAAAGAGGGAACAAAAAATACAAACTGTCATGAAATGGGACTTTTTGAAAGGTGCTGCGTCTGTGTTAAATAGTTGGGTCAAGACAGTTATAGTCTTAAAGTCTTGAAGTTCCTTGTGTTAAAGAAACTGAGGAAGATGGGGATTCAGAGTATTCACTCTTTGATCTATTTAAACAATAAATGGTGCAAGAAAAAATACGTTGTATCTATGTTCCCATGCTTTTAGACAGTGGTCTCTCAAAAATACAATTTCTTAAAAAAAAAGGGGGTTGTTTAAAGGGGTACATTGGTAGGGCTGTAAAGTGGTAAAAACACTAAACCCGCAAATAACATTATCAATCATAAACATGTACTGTCATAAAATATTAAAAAACCAAAGAAGGAAAGGGATTAATACCAAAACTTGTTTAAAAAACTTTAATTTAAATACTAAAATGAAAATACAATATCAAAAAATGAAAGACAAAAAAAATGGACGACAAAAAAGGGTCAAATGCCAAAAATATGGGCGTTAAATAGTGGGTTACCCCCTTTCAAAATTGGTCACAATTTTACATTAAAGGGGAAAGTATGAAGATCGGCGCGTCGGGCGCCCCTTTTGCCGATCTAAAGTGAAAGCTGCGCCTCATTATGTCGGCGCCGAGGTGCGCCATACATCGGTGAAAGTTCCCTCGCCCGCCAGAGGTGAGGCGCAGTGCGGGAAATTAGGAGAGAAGGATGACCTCACTGATCAAAAAAGGCTGTAAGATTCACCGCCCGAGGTGGGGGGCGTCATACATGCGTGAAAAGTTCCCCGCGCCTCGCCAGTGTGTGGGCACAGTGCGGGATTTGGCGCAGAAAGGGGGTGCACCAACATGTATTTCGATTCTAAACGGCTGGGAAATGAGCGAAAAAAAAAATTAAAAAATGTTAGTGAATGCAAAAATAGTTGTCTTTAAATGAATCAATGAATAAAGTGAAAAATCAAAGTTGTCTAAAAACGATTAAATGTATTGAAAAAGTTGATCATTTAAAATTAAAAGATAAATATATAAGATCGCAAAAGAAAAAAATATCAGCTCTCAGCTCCGTGAGGCATGGAGTATGATTCAAAAAATTGTTTTTATTAAGTGTAAAACATTCTCTGTAAAAGAGGTCACTACATATGATTGGTGGATTAATATCTGCCGCCTGGTCTCAACCAATCAGTTCATCCATATCCCTTCTATGAGAAATTATTATACATATACTTTACATTGCCCTGATCTTTCCATAGACTACAATGGGACAAAGTAGCTCGCGCTCTGATTGGCCAGGATAGCCAAGCCCCCGCTAGCTCAACCAATCAGCTCTTTTCTGCATTTTTTACTGTATTTTGAACTGTCCCGCCATTTCATTTGATTGGTCAATACTACTCCATAGGTTATAATGGTTCACTGTCGCTCCTATTCTGATTGGTTGGTTTTTGCCGACCAATGAGAAATGCTTACCGAATTTGAATTACTGTATTTCCCGGCAATTTTCTATATCGCAATTCCTGATGTTGCGCCAGTGACGGTGACAAATGCGTTGTTAGTGATTTGATTGATGTATGTTTTTAGAAGGTTTTAGCTCTTTTACCGAGAATGTTTTACACTTAATAAAAACCATTTATTTACTAATACTCCATGCCTCATGGAGCTAAGATTTCAGTGCCCCCATCTCTCCATAGACTACAATGGGACAAGGTAGCTCGCGCTCTGATTAGCCGGGATAGCCAAGCCCCCGCTAGTTCAACCAATCAGCTCTTTTCTGCATTTTTTATTGTATTTTGAACTGTCCCGCCTTTTCATTTGATTGGTCAATGCTACTCAATAGCTTATAATGGGTCACTGTTGCCCCTATTCTGATTGGCTGGATTCTGCCGACCAATGAGAAGAGCTTACAGAATTTTAATTACTGTATTTCCCGGCAACTTTCTATATCGCAATTCCTGATGTAGCGCGACAAACGCGTCGTTAGTGTTTTGATTGAAGTATGTTTTTAGAAGGTTTTAGCTCTTTTTCAGATAATGTTTTACACCTAATAAAAATTATTTTTTGAATCATACTCCATGTCTCAGGGAGCTGAGATGTATTTCTTTTGCGATCTTATATATTTTTCCTTTAATTTTAAATGATCCACTTTTTCAATACATTAATCGTTTTTTAGACAACTTTGATATTTATCTTTATTAATGAAATAATTTTATAGACAACTCTTTTTTATTATTGTACTGTTGTAACAGTCAACCTAGAACACATTTTGCCCCATTCCATTACGTTCTCGCTTCACTTCGCCTCCTCCCGCTCCGGTAGACCACATTCAACTAGGTCTGCCTGTCGGAGCTGCAACGCGCCTCACTTTGCCGACCGGCATTCATGCATGCCTCGGAGTATTCAAATGTAGTGTGTCCCGAACCAGAACGCCCACACCGCGCCCATTGCACGCCCCTTCATGTTAGGCGCAGCCAAAAGTGGCAAAGGTTGCGCCTAACATCGCATCCCTGCGTCCGACAGGGGATTTGGATCGGTGAGGCGCAGTTTTAGGCAGAAAACAGGCGCAACTCCCGATCATACATGTCGCCCATAGTATTAACTGTCAATATAGGTAACAGACCATACAGGAATAGGGGGATACAATAAAAATGAAGTAACCTTAAATGTTCATCTTACCCAATGTAACAGGCTCCGCATGAGTAACACCTGGTTTTGGGATGACCATTAGATGTTAAAACTATAACTCCATGGTAAACTGGTAATTGGTTCCAAAGCCCCAAAATGCCACCAACATAATGCAAAATTAAGAGTAAAGAAAATGAAGCAGAAAACTAATACAGATAAATAAAGTCCTTAAGTGTTACATCAGAAAGAGCTGCTGGAAGCTGGAAATCACTTTCTATATTGAGGATAGAAGGTTTTTTTAGGTTGTGTACTTTATACACAGTGTACCAGAAAAAAAGAAATAGGGTTCACCCTCACCTGATGCCTAAACAAGCTGCTCATTCTGTCACATTTAAAGGGAATGTGTCATCAAAAATTACTTATTGTTTAACTCACATTTTTATGTTCAACACATTTTTTAAGAATTTTTGGTTACTTTTTTTAATTTCCCATATCACTTTCAATATTTTTTAATAATTCTTAAGTCCTGCAGTTTTCACTTTGGCCACTAGGCGTAATAATAGTCTGACACTTCCTGTTCTGTACAGAAAGATTCTCAGTTGTCTGCTCATTATCAGCACAAAGAGAGTCAAACTGAAAGGAGACACCAGTGTGAATAGAAAACACAGGATCCACCAGTCACAAGAGGAGATAGTCACAGTTCACCCTTTCTCCTCCCTGCACTCTGATTTCTTCCCAGGTCACAGAGCATGACTAGAAAATTCTCCTATAAAAATCAATGGGACTGAGTCAGTCTTAAGTCTCCTATGTGCATGAAGCTACTGTAAAGCATCTCTCTGACTGCTGTTAAAGCAGTGCAAACAAGGCCTAGTGGCCAAAGTAAAAACTGCAAGACTTAAGAATTATTAAACAATATTGAAAGTGATATGAAAAATAAAAAAAAACAACCAAAAATTCCTAAAAAATGTGTTTAACATAAAAATGGGATTTAAATAATGACTCATTTTTTGATGACACATTCCCTTAAAGAGCAGTACTGGACATGTAGTACCACACTATATTGCAGAAAGGCACTACTAGACTACCTGTCACTGCATATACTTCACTAATATCACAAGGCATTATGGGAAAGGAGCTGGAAAGCTCACTGCGCCCTCTATAGGTTGTAACAAATCCTCAATTTACTTCTGATTCACTGAATCTTTGAGAAGCAATAAGGAATAATTGTCAAGCCAATATTGCTCATCTACATACGCGTTTCGGGGTTTTGCCCTCATCAGTGTAGAGCAGAGCGATATTGGCTTGACTGGTACCAGTCAAGCCAATATCGCTCTGCTCTACACTGATGAGGGGCAAAACCCCGAAACGCGTATGTAGATGAGCAATATTGGCTTGACAATTATTCCTTTTTGCTTCTCAAAGATTCAGTGAATCAGAAGTAAATTGAGGATTTGTTACAACCTATAGAGGGCGCAGTGAGCTTTCCAGCTCCTTTCCCATAATGCCTTGTGATATGCAGATGCTGAGTAGTGGGCTAAAAGGCAAAACAAAACACTACACACCTTAACTGGTGCTCTCCATAAGGAGAGATGTTCCCCTCCTTATACTTCACTAATACAGATATTCTATGACAACACATTTAGGATTCAGCGTCTTAATCCAGCAGACATAATCTATTTAAAACTCTGTAATTTCTGACTTTTGTGGATTTGAACTTGTCACAGAATTGTTTTACAAGTAAAATGTTCAATATAATTTGAGCATTTTTCATCAATAACATGTGTGGTAGATGAGCAGTGTCTGTGACATTGTATTCTACAAAAAAGAGAATAAAATACAGACATGGACCACACATCCACATGATATGCATTGATCTACTCCTGGTAAGCAAAAATGCACACAAATGAAAATGAGGTTCTCTGTATAATTTTTGATCAAATGGTATAAGCCCACATCACTTTACAGTGACTTTTTTTAAGGGGGTCCCTATGCTAATGGGTGTAGCACTGCATGGCAATCACCACCACAGCAACAACAACACCAGTAAGGGGAACAACTGAGTGGCCCAACACTACCCTTGCTGTCAGACCTATGATATACTGTCAAACCCACCCCATTATACACCACCTAATAACATTGTATGTTGAGTCGGGTTTCAAGATACAGTGTCCCGGAGATAATCATTGTGTGGTAAAAATATGGTGTCCTGTGGCCATTGTAACTTGTGAGACCACTGTATGTTTATTAATTGCCAATGGGGAGATCTTCTTTGATCACAAAGTACAGCAACTCAACTATCACAATTAGAAAACTACTAACTTTACATTAGAAAATCCTGAGTGATGACCCATATCTGTATGATTTTGTCACGTCAGAGGAGGTGCAGTGGGTCCTGACTGCCATCCAGCCCACTGTCCCTGTCTACTTGGCGTGTTGCCCTAAATGGTAGACCCTAACTGGACGACAAGGCCTATGCTACTACGTGCAGGGCCGTCAGGGGAACGCAAAGTCAAACAGTCCGGGTCAATAACGGTACGGGTATGTCAAAGCCACAAATCAGAAACCAAGAGAATAATGGGAAGCAAGCCAAGGGTCAAAATACTGGAGGTAACGTAGTACAAAAACGTAGGACAGAAGCGTAGTCAAGGAGCAAGACGGAGTCAGGAAATCAGGAGTAACAAGCAAACAAGAAAACAGGGGAAGCACTAGGGAGAACCTTTCTCAGGCAAGGACTGAGAGAAATGACCAAGTTAAAATAAGGAGCCCGGAGCCCGCCACAGAAGAAGATTGGTGCAGCCTCCTATTGGCCAGTTCGGCACACCCTCTGACCTGATTAGTAGCTGAGCTGTCACTCCTCTCCCTGGGTGTGTCAACTGAGCAGAGGGATTAACCCCTGCCATGCCTTGCTGCTCCACGGCGAAAACGTGCGCCGTGACAGATTTTGTCACAGAGTGCTGGGGCCGCGGATGTGCTCATATTTCTCCAGTCCCAGGCATTTCTTACTCACCCATCCTCGCTCCTGCGTCTCCCCAACCCCCTCCTGTATGCCGGTGTTCGCCTACCTGTTCCCTAGGGCGAGCGTGATTTGTACATATAGCTCCTAAATGTCACCTTCAAAACACATCTTGTCTTACAAAAAACAAGCACTCCTATGGCTATGTTAATAGAAATATAAAAAGATATGACTCTTGGAATACGGGGATAAAAAAAACGTTTTCACCATAAATCACAGCATTGGAAAAAAAATGGTTAACAACCACATTCAATTTCTCATACAAATTCTTGGCCCATCAGATAATAGTAAAGACTTGGTCTAAACTTAGACCTACCAAGTTGAAGGCGTTCTGATGCATTGTTGAGCAACTGCTGATGCGCCAACTATATTTAATGAAATGTGCCAGATTAATAAAACATACTAAATTAAACCAAGCTTTTCACAAAATAAACAAGCTTGAAGAAAGACAGAAATACTAAATCAGTCCCATTGTTTTTCTTTCTCATGCATATTTGTTAAACTTCTGAATTTTTACAATGTAACACAAAAATTAGGAGTTTTTGGTTGAAGATATGAAAGCTTACTAATGTCATAAAAAATCTACGTTTAACAAATGATGCCAACATAAAGCAGACGTATACTGTAGTAAATGTTAATAATAAACTATATTGTATGGTGCGACTATCTCTTGAAACACACACAACGTATTGCCCAAAATGTGCCACTAACATAAAGTACAATGTGTCCCGAAATAAAAAACAATCTAAGAATCACTTGGATGAGTAAAAGCATTAGAGTACGTCCACTCGACGTGTAAAATTTACTCATCGGATTCTGCTGATGTATTTCAAGTTGCATGTGAATTTGGGTATTTTTTTACTCGGAATTTACACTTAGAAATGAGCCCCATTCATTTCTATGTGGCTGTGAAGTCGGCTACGCGTTAAAAGTCACATACAAATGGGTACATTGTACATGAGGTTTCTAGTCCTCAATATTGACATGAATAGTAAATTTCAACATGTTTTCCACGACGACAATGAATAAAGAATGAACATGTTCTAAGTTTTTACGGCCAAAAGCCACCCACTGAAGTTGTATTAACTACAATGTGTATTTTTCATTGAGACCAATGGAAATGGTTTACTTTTGGTTGCGGATGAGTATTTCAAGTCGGAATCAGTGTTGACATAGTTTCAAAGAGATATTTCCACATGGTAACACTTGGCAGATAAAAAATAAAAAATACCTATGCAGTTTAGAGACTTTTTTTTAAAGGAAAACAGGGGGGGGGGGGGGCGGGGGGGGGGGGGGGGGGGGGGGGGGGGGCGGGGGGGGGGGGGGGGGGGGGGGGGGGGGGGGGTGTCACCTATTTGCTGCCGGAACAATGGGCAACATGAAATAACTGCAGGTATCACAGTCCCAAAAATGTGGGTCTTACCCCGAAACGCTGCAGTGAAGTTGTGTCGGGAATGGGGAGAGGAGCTGTGCATGTGCCTGGGAGATATGAGTCTGATGTGAGACTTCTCCTGGGCACAGCGCCACGAAGGGCAGAAATGCCACAAAACAATTGTGTAAATTAGATCTTAGGGTGGTTTTACAAACATTGGCCCTCTTTTTATGTGATTGCACCAAGAAAAATGTCTTACAGTGCGGCAAAAAGTGGTGGATTTTGGTGCAGTATATATTAGACACATTTATTAGGAGCTTGAAACACTTTGGGCCACATGTATGAATCCCGCCGGGTCGAGGCGCCGTTTTCCGGCGGAATCTGCGCCTGATTTATGTTGCGGCCGGGCGGCGCTCATACTTCTCATGTAAAGTCCCGCGCGCCTCGCCAGCGTATGAGCCGAAGTGCGTGGACTGGGCGCTGTGCGGCCGCTGCCCTGAGATTTCGCCGTCCTAGGAAGTGCACTCATATAATGCGGGTCAAAAGTCCGCCCGCCGCCTCGCCAGTGTGGTGGGTGCATGCGGACTTAGGCACCAGTGCGAGACGCGCCGAGAATCTGTTCCCTATGCGAGACAGGCGGAGCGGCGAGAATCATTCCAGATGTCGGTGGCGGAGGTATGAAGCAAAATCGCCTTGTAAAAAAGGCCTTCTACATTTTTTTGGGTCTAAATGCTCCGGCAGAGGCGAAGTGAATCAGAATCGGAACATGCGAGGAAGCGATTGACAGATGCGACAGAAGTCTCGGCGCTCCGCCACGTGCAGCAGGAGAGTGATTCCCTAAAAATTCGCCATTATAAAGGCGGAAAACAGTGTCAGAAGGAGTCTGAATGTTACAAAATACACATCTTAAAAAAAAAATCACTTTCCCAAACTCGAGAACGGCACAATATCAGAAATAGTATTTTGGAAATTGCCGGGAAATACAGTAATTCAAATCCTGAAACCTATTCTCATTGTCGGCATAAACCGGCCAAGATCAGAATAGGAAGCGACAAGCCCATCTCTAGCCTATGGAGACGTTTAGGACCAATCAGAATAGGACGACAAAGCCCATTCTAGCCTATGGAGGAGTTTGGACCATCAGAATCCACGGCGGTACAGTTACAAATACAGTAAAAGGCTGCAAAGAGCTGATTGGCTGAGCTAGCGGGGGCTCGCCAGCTCGGCCAATCAGAATAGGAGCGACAAATCCCAATCTAGTCTAGGATAAGTTTGGACCAATCAGAATCCACGGCGGGACAGTCAAAATACAGTAAGAAAGGCGGCAAGAGCTGAATTGGCTGAGATAACGGGGCCATGGCTATCTCAGCCAATCAGAATAGGAGCGACAAAGTCCCATCAAGCTATGGAGAAGTTTTAGGACCAATCAGAATTACGAGCGACAAAGTCCGATTCTAGCCTATGGGGAAGTTTACACCAAACAGAATCCAGGGCGGGATAATTCAAAATACCAGTAAAAATGCTGAAAAGAACTGATAGGCCTGAGCTAGCGGGTCCTCGGCTAGCTCAGCCATCAGAAGCCGCGGCTACATCTCCCCATTATACTCTATGGGAGATGAGCCGCAACTCAAATCTCGGCGCTCAGCGCCGCGCGCATGAAGTATAAAATCCCACATATTATTTTTATACAGTGGTAAAACAATCTTCAGATAACGACCCAGAACACTTCTTAAAAATAAAGCAGTTGTAAAAACCCGAACAAACGCGATCGTCGCCGAGACCGGCGCTACATAAGGGAATTGCCATAGATAGAATTGCCGGGAAAAGACAGTAATTCCAATTTTGTAATGCATTCTCATTGGTCGCCATAAACCAGCCAATCAGAATAGAGCGACAATGCCCATTATATTCCTATGGAGGAGAATTGACCCAATCAAATAGAGCGAACAGTGGCCCATTCTAGTCCTCTGGAGAAAAAAGGACCAATCATATTAAAGGCGAGAACAGATCAAATAGCAGTAAAAAGGGCAGAAACGATCTGATTGGTTGAAGCAGGGGGGTCGTCCAGCTAGCCAATCAGAGCGCAAGCTGCTTTCTCATAGAGTTCTATGGGACTCGAAATTAAAAAGAGGCGCCTAAATTTGGACCAATGAGAGCGAGCGATGCACCTATGGTTTTCTAATGCAATCTGGAATAAAAGTTACATGGCTGAAAACAAATTATAACGCCACTACATAAGTTTGCCGATGTGTATAAAAAAGGAATACTAATAAGTGGCTAACAAAAAAAAAAAAAAAATACCAAAAAATCATGTTTATTTCTTTTATTTTCGTTAGCCAAGGATCAATATATGGGATGCAAGCGAAAATAAAGACATAAGCTGAGTTTACTGATTTTTCCAAATCTTTATTTCGTTAGCCACATATTAGTATTCCTTTATAAACACATCGGCACAACTTCTGTAGTGTTATCATTTGATTTCAAGCCATGTACACTTTTATACCAGATAGCAATTAGAAAAACCCATATGAGCATCGCTCGCTCTCCCCAATGGTACCAAATTACGGCGCCTCTTTTAAATTTCGAGTCCCCATAGAAACTCTATGAGAAAGCAGCTCTCGCTCTAGATTGGCTAAGCTGGACGAGCCCCCCCTGCCTCAACCAATCATCTCTTTCTGCCTTTTTACTGTATTTGAATGTCCCGCCTTTGAATAATGATTGGTCCATTTTTCTCCATAGGATAGAATGGCCCACTGTCCGCTCCTATTCTGATGTGGTCAATCCCTCCAAAGGATATAATGGGACATTGTCGCTTCCTATCTGATGCCTGGTTTAAGGCACCAATGAAATACTTTACAAAATTTGAATTACTGTCTTTCCCCGGCAATTCTCTCTATGGCAATTCCTAAGTAGCGCCGGTCTCCGGCGACGAACGCGTTGTTCGGGTTTATAACTGCTTAATTTTTCAAAAGGGTTCTGGTCTTTATCTGAAATGTTTTTACAACTGTATAAAAATAATTTTTGATTAATACTATCTGCCGCGCGGCCTGAGCGCCGAGATTATGAGTGCGCTCATCTCTCATAGAGTAGACATGGGAGAAGTAGCTCGTGCTCTGATTGGCCTGAGCTAGCGAGACCCCGCTAGCTCAGCCAATCACTCCTTTCAGCATTTTTACCTGTAATTTTGAATTATCCGCCCGGAATTCGTGATTGGTCGAAAACTCCCCATAGGCTAGAATGGGATTTTGTCGCTCGTATTCTGATTGGTCTAAACTCACCATAACCTAAATGGGACTTTGTCGCTCCTATTCTGATTGGCTGAGATAGCCAAGCCCCCGTATCTCAGCCAATGAGCTCTTATTAGCATTTTTACTGTATTTTGAATTAACCCGCCCTGGATTTCTGAGTGGTCTACACTTCTCCATAGGCTAGAATGGGACTTTGTCGCTCCTATTTCTGATGGCCTGAGCTAGCCAGAGACGCCCGCTAGCGCAGCCAATCAGCTCTTTTCAGCATTTTTACAGTAATTTTGAATTATCCCGCCGGGGATTTTGATTGGTCAATCTTCCCCATTAGCATTTTTTTTTTTATTTTTTTTTTTTTTTTTTTTTTTTTTTTTTTTTTTTTTTTTTTTTTTTTTTTTTTTTTTTTTTTTTTTTTTTTTTTTTTTTTTTTTTTTTTTTTTTTTTTTTTTTTTTTTTTTTTTTTTTTTTTTTTTTTTTTTTTTTTTTTTTTTATTTAATGGTTCACTGTCGCTCCGATACCTGAATGGCGGTTTCTGCCACCAAATGAGAATAGGTTTCAGATTTTGAATTACAGTAGCTTCCCGTCAATTTCAATATCATATTTGTTGATATTGCGCCGTTCTAAGTTTGGAAAGTGATGGTTTTTTTTATTATGTGTATTTTTTACCGTGCAGCTCTCTTCTGACACTGATTATCCCGCCTTTATAAAGGCCGATTTTTTTCCATTCAACTCCTGCTGCACGGAGCGGAGCGCCGAGACTTCTGTCGCATCTTCAAAAAAAATCCAGCTTTCCTCGCATGTTCGGATCCTGCTTCACTTACGCCGCCGCCGGAGGATTTAGACCAAAAAAAACCTGGTCTGTTGTCGGGAGCTGCCGAGCGGCCGTGATTTGCGAGCCGCGATTGGTACATGCTCGACTTACGAGCGCCCCGTCGTCGCCCCGGAAACGCTACACACACGCCCACTGCTCTGCCCACGCCCGCCCCTTCAAGCGGACCGCGCAGCCGAAAGTGGCGAACGCTGGGGCCGACAGCGGGATTCGGGCTGGGAGGCGCAGTGTACGCCAGAAAACAGGCGTAAAGCCCGTTCATACATGTCGCCCTAAATCTCCAGAGGAGAAAAGCCCTCTTCACCATGAGAACTATGAATCTGTGCAATAGCCGCCTGATAAAGCAGTCACAGCATGAATAGTTGAGGCTTCGGAAAGGCTCAGATAACCAATGACCTACTAATTAATATTTATATGTAGTGTAGCCAAAAAAACATCTGGCTTCAGTCCTGATGGCAAAATATGGGATCAGGAATGAAGTCCATCCATGGGGCAGATTGGTTCTTGCCTTAGGCTAGGTCTACACAGCAAAGTCAAAATACCATTAGAAACTAGACGGTATTTTAACTGCGCCGAACTGCCATTCTTTTTTGCAAAAACCAGCAGTCAGATTTCGGATTCCCGGCGGCCCAGTACATTAGGGCTGCAAGGACTCGACGTTGTTCTGCAGAATATAGAACATGCTCTAATATTCCCACTGGAAGTTTTTCGTGTAGACTATAGCATGGATTTTCTATTGAGGTCTGCACAGCAGATTCAAAACACATTTTTCAGATTCAAAAGTCAGTTTTTCAGCAGATTCAAAACACAAAATACTCTGAAAAAATTTCCAAAATCATGTGCTGTTAGATTTGCCTTGTGTGTTCCAAAGCTTTCAACATAGGGGAAACTAATCTTAAAAAAAAATCCACGTTTTTTCCCTCCCCTAGTTTGAACTTGAATGGACATGTCTTTTTTTCAGCCGCCTATGTTACATCTAAATAATGGTCATACGGTTACTGAAGAACGCTGCCTGTAACAAACAAAAAAATATCACTCTATTGTCACTGAACAAATTAGTATGCCAAGACCAATATTAACAATAGTCCGGC
Source organism: Phyllomedusa bahiana (assembly GCA_025379985.1). Taxonomy (NCBI): domain Eukaryota; kingdom Metazoa; phylum Chordata; class Amphibia; order Anura; family Hylidae; genus Phyllomedusa; species Phyllomedusa bahiana. The sequence goes on along the minus strand of JAODAL010008223.1, from coordinate 106,167 downwards.
TATACATGTAATACTACCAACTCATGATCACAAATCACCACCTCATAGTTACTGAATAATACCGTCACACCATGACCACATTCTAAATGAATAATACTGCCATACCATTCGTGAATATAAACCATTATGCTGGGACCAATATTACCACCGGATATGGCATTTACCAGTGTAACACAGCCTTTACAGACAAAATGTGAATTACAGTAGTTATATTTTATTTAGTGACTTACAGCTGACGTCTTTTCTGAGGGGAGTCGATCCCTTTTCTTCTCCATCCGCTAAGGGTGGCCTGCTGACTTTCTCCCGTCCAAGACTCATATCCTGCAGAATTACCAAAACAAACATCTTAGACTCCTCAATTTCCAGCCCCTGAACCTATCTGTTCCTAACTCCCCACCTCTGTACAAACTCCATGTGGTAATAGTGGACGTTGTAGAGGGGCGAAAGGGTGACAGGTGGAAAGGCAATGGGGTGATAGGTGGGGATGGTGGAGAGTTTATGGTTTGGGGTTGTATTTTGTGGTAGTACTGCACATAAAAAATGGTAGTGGGGGAGGGGCAGGAAAAGGTTTCAGGTCACAGCTTACAGGCACAATCTCCTGTGAAGGGGAACAGAAGACCAATCCCCCCATGAGATTGTGCTTCACTATGGCCTCAACCCCCGAGGAACATATTGGTGCAGCCTTGAATACCGTCCCCTGTAACTCCAGAGGGTGCAGGGGATGAGTTTACTACTGTCATAAATTTTTTTTATACTTATTTTTTTTACTCTATGGTCCCCCATCGGATTGCATGATCAATTTCGTTTGAATAAAAATGGTTAAAGGGGATGGTGTCTGGGAGTAAGTATTTAAATAAAAGTGTTTTTGTCTTTGTCTGTGTGTTTATTTTACCTTTTTTCTCCATGTTCTAGTAAGAAGGATCTGACAGAACGTGTTCCATTACTAACGGGTACATAGAGTCGGTAACCATCAGAGGTGGAGCCATTTATTGTGATGGACCGTCTCTAGGCGACTGTGGGGCTGGAATTTTTGAGAATGGAAAGGCTACACTAGCCATGCACTTTCCCATCCTGATAGTTATCAACGGCAGCTGTCAGTTTTACCTAGGCTGATTATGAAAAGGAGGACCCACATTGTTTTTATTATTGTTTTATTAAAATCCTAAACTACGATAGGTCCCCCCCCGTTTCTTTCATATCCATCTCGGTAGAACCAACAGGTGCAGTCTGATCAGAACATGAGACTCCATGTATATCGGTCCCATTCTAAAAATACCGAGCCTGCAGCTTGCTCCAGAAGCGACCCCGTCAACATTAGAGCAGGGGTGTCAAACTGCAATCCACCAGCTGTATGGGAACTACAACTCTCCATCATGCCCACTGTTATAGATTATACAAATGCATGATGGGTAGTTTAGTTTCCCAACAGCTGGAGGGCCACATGTTTGCCCCTGTGGCATTAGAGGGTCAGTCCTCCTGGACAGTTTTACCTGGGGCTCTTCCCTGTACCCCTGGTGCGGTTGGTACTGTTAACTGTGACAACGGATTAGTGTCACTTGTGCTACAAAAAACCCACCGCTACAGCTGACACCAAGCCCGAGCAATATTAAATGAAGAGGCGTCCAGTCAGATCCTCCACAACTAACGCTGGAAATAAAATGGAAAAAAATCCAAGTGACATAACAGAAAAAACCCACTTTATTTAAATAAACACTCCCCCACTACATCCCCGTTGACCATTTATTACAGGAAAAAAATCCAATCAGATGTAAATCCAAAAGATAAACCTATGAGAAAAAAAACACTATGTAAATATATCCGCAACCCACAAGTGTCCCAGGAAAGCAGGGTGACAACCATATCCCCCGTCGCAACCTATTTTCCCTATTCGTAGGAAAGCTGGGTCTCTGCTTGTGGGGGTTTGAATGGCATCACTCAGCCTTCCTAGAGGCTGGACATGCTATTCTAGCACCCAGGATAGCTGGTAACATCCCTCCTACATATAACCAGATTTCTCTACCTAGAAAGCGGGATGCCTGGCTGTGAGGGATGGGCCGTCACAGACAAGACACAAACATGCACAGACATGTGCATGCACACACCCAAACACCCATATATAGACATATATATGTACACGCACACATACACACATTCGCCCCCCTTGGACACACATACACACCCATGTACACGTACGTATGTACACACACACAAATGTAACACTTGATAATGAAAAATATCCAGCGTTGGAAGCTAAAACCCAGGTTTTTATTGAAAAAAATATTTAAACCATAGACAACAACTAAAATAGCATCTCACTAGCGTTTCGAACTATAAGTTAATTGCTCAGAATCAAGAATATAGATGATGTCTGGTTTATATATATTTTTTCAATAAAAACCCTGGTTTTAGCACCAACGCTGATCATTTTTCACTTATGAAGTTCTTTGCTGTTGACCCAAAGCAAGCTCCAGGTGTGAAGAAAAAGCTGCAGGTGTTTTTACTAACATGCTGCAAGAAATCAAGGCCATATAGTGGGTAAGCACTGCTTACTTTATTTGATAATTTATGTTCGTTGCACAAACCATGTACAACGAGACCATGCAACCCATCCCTCAAGTACACACACATGCACATACCCATGTATACACAAATGCACGCACACAACCATGTGTATTCGCACGCATGCACCCATCCCCATGTATGCACACACCCATACCCATGTACACACAAATGCACGCACACAACCATGTATATTCCCACGCACGCACCCATCCCCACGTACCCACGCACGCACCCACCTCTCCCCCCGTACTCGCCCCTCCCCACGCACTCACCCCTCCCCACGTACTCACCCCTCCCCACGCACTCACCCCTCCCCACGCAAGCACCCGTCCCCACGCCTCCCCACGCACCAGCACCCCATCCCCCCCCCCCCCACGCCTCCCCACGCACGCACCCGTCCCCACGCCTTCAAGCACGCACCCGTCACCACGTTCTCACGCACGCACCCGTCCCCACGTACTCACGCACACTCCCGTCCCCACGCACCCCTCCCCACGACCTCACGCACCAACACCCCCGCCCCACCACCCACAGGAGGCACCCACCACCCCCACATACTCAGACCCTCCCACGCCAAGCACCCGTCCCCAACGCAAGCACCCGTCCCCAGCGCCTCCCACGCCCCGCACCCTCCCCCACGCCTCCCCACGCACAGCACACCCCGTCCCCCCGCCTTCAAGCACGCACCCGTCACCACGTACTCACGCACGCACCCGTCAACCGACGAAAAAAACCCTTCCCCCCCCACGAACACGGCACCCGTCCCCACGCACCCCTCCCCACGTACTCACGCACCCACCCCTCCCCACGTACGAACGCACCCCTCCACACGGACCCACGGAGGCACCCACCCCTCCCCACATACTCAGCGCTCCCACGCAAGCACCCGTCCCCACGCAAGCACCCGTCCCCGCACGCTCCCCACGCCCAGCGCCCGTCCCCCACGCCTCCCCACCATCGGCACCCGTCCCCACCACCTCCCCACGCAGGCAACCCGTCCTCGCCGCACTCAAGCACGCACCCGTCCCCACGTACTCACGTATGCACGCACCCATCCCCACGTACTCACGCATGCACCCGTCCCCACGTACTCACGCACACTCCCGTCCCCACGCACCCCCACGCACGCCCCCGTCCCCACGCCTCCCCACGCACGCACCCCTCCCCGACGCCTTCCAAGCACGCATCCCCGTCACGCACGTTCACACGCAACCGGCAACCCGTCCCCACGTACTCACGCACACTCCCGTCCCCACGCACCCCTCCCCACGTACTCACGCACACACCCCTCCCCACGTACCCACGGAGGCACCCACCCCTCCCCACATACTCAGCCCTCCCACGCAAGCACCCGTCCCCACGCAAGCACCCGTCCCCACGCCTCCCCACGCCCGCACCCGTCCCCACGCCTCCCCACGCACGCACCCGTCCCCACGCCTTCAAGCACGCACCCGTCACCACGTACTCACGCACGCACCCGTCCCCACGTACTCACGCACGCACCCGTCCCCACGCACCCCTCCCCACGTACTCACGCACACACCCCTCCCCACGCACCCCTCCCCACGTACCCACGGAGGCACCCACCCCTCCCCACATACACAGCCCACCCACCCAAACACCCCTCCCCACCCAAACACCCTCCCCACGGCCTCCCCATCGCCGCACCGTCCCCCACGCCTCCCCACGCACCGAGCACCCCCACCCCACAACCTCCCTGCCCCACGCAGGCACCCGTCCCCCACGCAACCAAGCACGCCCCCCAAAAAAAAAAAACCCGTTCCCACGTACTCACGTATGCACGCACCCGTCCCCACGTACTCACGCATGCACGCACCCGTCCCCACGTACTCACGCATGCACGCACCCGTCCCCACGTACTCACGCAACGCACCCGTCCCCACGTACTCACGCACGCACGCACCCGTCCCCACGTACTCACGCACGCACACACCCGTCCCCACGTACTCACGCACGCACGCACCCCTCCCCACGTACGCACGCACCCGTCCCCACGTACTCACGCACGCACCCGTTCCCACGTACGCACGCACCCCTCCCCACGTACTCACACAAGCACCCGTCCCCACGCCTCCCCACGCACCCGTCCCCACGTACTCACGCATGCACGCACCCGTCCCCACGTACTCACGCATGCACGCACCCGTCCCCACGTACTCACGCACGCACCCGTCCCCACGTACTCACGCACGCACCCGTCCCCACGTACTCACGCACGCACGCACCCCTCCCCACGTACGCACCCCGACCCACGTACTCACCCACGCACCCCTCCCCATGTACGCACGCACCCGTCCCCACGTACGCACGCATGCACGCACGCACCCGTCCCCACGTACGCACGCACGCATGCATGCATGCACCCGTCCCCACGACCTCACGCATGCACGCCCCCGTCCCCACGTACTCACGCACGCACCCCTCCCCATGTACGCACGCACCCGTCCCCACGTACGCACGCATGCACGCACCCCTCCCCTCGTACGCACGCACGCATGCATGCACCCCTCCCACGTATACGCACGCAACTACGCATGACTCACACCGTCCCCACGTACTCACGCATGCACGCCACACCGCCCGTCCCCACTACTCACGCTGCACGCGAACGCCGTCCCCACGTCCTCACGCCAATGCACGCAACCCTCCCACGTTACTCCACGCAGCGCACCCCCCGCGACCCACATACTCACGCACGCACCCCTCCCCACGCACGCACGCCTCCCCACGTATGCACACAACCCTCCCCACACACGCACGCACGCCTCCCCACATACGCACGCACCCTACCCAATACGCAAGAACCCTGCACCCCTCACCACATCACGCACCCCTCCCACATAACCACGCACCTCTCCCACGTACGCACCCACCCGTCCCCACGTACTCACGCCATGCACGCGACCCTCCCCAACGTACTCAACCATGCACCGCACCCGTCCCCCACGTACTCACGCACGCACCCGTCCCCACGTACTCACGCACGCACGCACCCCTCCCCACGTACGCACGCACCCCTCCCCATGTACGCACCCCTCCCCACGCACGCACGCCTCCCCACGTATGCACACAACCCTCCCCACACACGCACGCACGCCTCCCCACTTACGCACGCACCCGACCCCACAAACGCACGCCCCCCTCCCCACGCACGCACGCACCCCTCACCACGTACGCACGCACCCCTCCCCATGTACGCACACACGCACCCCTCCCCACGTACGCACACACGCACACCTCCCCCTCAACCATGTGCATGCATGCATGCACCCATCCCTATGTACACACACACACGACAACAACTGCATCCATAATTATGTACATACATCATATATGCCAACTCTCCACAACTCTCCCTTTTTGGCAGGGGGTTTCCCGCTACAGGGGTCCCCCCCGCCCTCCCGGCAGAGTTGACATTCCTACCCGCCGCCAGCAGGCAGCGGGGACCTTGCGGCGCAAGAGTAGCGCTGGTGTGCTACTCTGGCGCCGCCGGGCCGCTCCTACAGGCGGGTGAAGCGGCGCAGGCGTCCCGCGTCAACCCGCCCGAGTTTTTCACTGACATGTGCGGCCGCAGCCGCACATTCAGTCAGCAGCTGCACGCTCGACAGTAGCGCTCCCGTGCAGCTGCCGTACAGGAGAAGGCAGGAGGGATCGTTCCCCCTCCTCCTTCTCCCCCTGTAAATGTACAGCATCCGGCGCGCCGCTGTACATACAGTCATGTCGCGCAGGAAGTTGACGCGCAGCTGCACCACTCCCCTGCGACGCTGAAGAACTCACTCCGAGCTGCATGGAGCCCTGGTGAGGTAAGAGTGGCTTTTGATTACTTTATTTTTATTAGTTATAGGGGGCTCACCTGGCTACAATGGGGGGGACTACCTGGATACAATGGGGGCCCAACCTGGCAGACAAGAGGGGGCAAACTACCTACTACAATGGGGGGGTATCTACCTGGCAACAGAAGGGGGCCACTACCTGGCTACAAGGGGGGGCACTACCTGGCTACAATTGGGGGGAGCACTACCTGGCTACAATGGGGGGGAGCACTACCTGCCTACAGAGGGGCACAACATGTCAACAAAGGTGGCACTACTCAACAGAGGGGGCACTACTGCCTACAATGGGGGCACTACCTCTACAATGGGGCACTTTCCTACCGGCTACAATGGGGCACTACCTGGCTACAAATGGGGCATCTTACCTGAGCTCAAAGGGGGGCATCTACCTGGCTAACAAAAGGGGCATCTACCTGAGCTAACAAAGGGGGGCATCTACCCTGGCACAAATTTGGCTCTACCTAGCTACAGAGGGGCATCTACTTGGCTACAATGGGCATCTACCTGGCACAATGGGGGCAATCTACTTGGCTACAATTGGGCATCTACCTGCCTTTAAGGGGCACTACCTGGTTATGGGGGGCTACTACCTGGCTATAAGGGCATCTACCTGGCTTTCTTCCAAAGCCGTTATGCAGTTAGGTGGAGTGGGTGTAGCTTTTTGAAGGGGCGTGGCACACCGACAAGATGGCCGTGTCCATGCGCCGCCCTCTACAATCCCCTGCTTTTTCAATTTCAAAAGTTGCAACTATGAAATACATGCACACCCATACACACAAATGCACAAAAATATACACTCACAACCATGTACACACATCCCCCTTGTAACTAAACATAAAGAAACACACAGTGTACCTAATACCATGCCAGCCCCAGCATGGTGTTCACAAAGCCATAGAGGAGGGGGGAGTCACAGCAGGGAACAGCAACAGCAGCAGCTTCCTGCTCAGTGCTGTTCTGAGACCGCCTCTCCCCCTCCTCCCTGTCCCGATAGTGAGCTCCGGCTGAGGCTTTCAAAGTGCTCAGACCTGAGAGCTCTCTGCAGGGGGCGGCTGTGCTGCTGCGAGCTGTCATTTCTGCCCACATATAAAGCAGCAGCGTGCTGCGGAACACCCTACTCCCCTCTCCCCCCTCCCTCAGGCAGGAGAGATACATGCTGGGGAGGGAGGCAGGGACGTAGTTTAAAAAAAAAAAAAACCTTTGCACATTCTGTCCAGCGCCGGGTGCCGCCCCCTGCAGGGTGCCGCCCTAGGCACGTGCCCACGAGTGCCTAGTGGCAAATACGGCCCTGGTGATCATGTATCCTAGTAGTTAAAGGGGTGAAAGTTGTTTTAGCAACAAATTAAAAAACCCTAGATGGGGCACTCGCAGCTAGCTACCACCTGACTCTGCATTAGAATGAGAAGAACAATATTTGCAGCTGTCTTCCCCATTAACTTCTTTTGAAGTTGAGAATATTCGGGAGCTCCAAAAGAAGTACATGGAGCAGATGGCCGCAAGTGCCGCCCTCCTTATTCTCATGCACAGTTAGCTTGCAGCTAGCTATGAGCGACCTGTTCAGTGCTTTTAACTTCATGGTAAAACGCCTTTAAGTACCCAAAAGGGACAAAAAATAAAAATAAAAGTAAGTTTAGAAAGAATAAAAAAGACATTTTACAAATAAAAAGAAAAACAATAAAAAAGTTCAACATAATTGGTATTGCTGCATGGTGATAGCCATAAAAATGTCAAAATACCAGTTTTGGGTTTTTTTGCTCAGAAGGCGCCATGCAATAGGTTAGAGCCAGGGATTTGGATATTTTTTCAGGGGAATTTGCAATTTGCCTATGACACCAAAATGCTTTGCCCCATCCTTAAAGGGGCTGTCTCACTACAAAGATTGCTTTTTATGTTAAAGATCTTGCAAAAACAAGTAACTTTGCAATATGTGTCCATTAACTGTATCCTACCTATTCTGAGATATCCCCTCTTGTATATGCCACATAAGCTCCTCAGGTCGCTATAGCTACAGACCTTTTTGATCTCTCCTGATAGGTTGTCAGCACTGGTTGCTATAGCTACAGACCTGGCTTCTACTGCAGCCGAGTAGAAGCCAGTAAACACGCCCCTGAATTCAAAGTGAAACCAAGAAAACAGGAGGCAAGATGAATCAATATAGTGAGACAACCCCTTTAACCCCACTAGAGATTATGGCGAAGGATATTGCAATGACCTTGAAACTAAAGCTTCCCCTAAGTAGCAATACATGGATGAATGGTAGCATAAGGGTAAATTCAAAGGGGATAAAAAAGCTGAGGATTTACCTGCACATTTATGCTGATAAACTGTGGCTGCATACAGTGGCAGGCAAATGGATGAAATGTGTTAATTCTCACATACACGCTGTGGATACATTCTGAATAGAAATCAGTCACCACTGCATATTCTTTCATCCAGAGCAGATCAATTTCTGTTGCAGAATATCACCCCCTTCAAGTATTGCAGGAGGTAAAATTATACTCTCACCACATGGATTAGCTTTAAACATGAGGAAAAAGGTAAATAAAGATATGACTCAAAAAAATTGCTGTTTGATTTTGCTTCCTTTCAGAGCTAAACAAGATTCTAGGTTACCCTCCACCCTTATGCTTAACAGACTGGGAACCCCTGCCAAGAGGTTGGGAGGTGCCGTCACTCCCCGTGTCTAATCAAAACGGACTTTTTTATGCTTCTTACTCACAAACTTTAAATTTTTAAGCTCTTATCTTTTTGCCCTTAAGGGCCTTCCCAGGGCCCCTTTTTCGGGGGACTGATTTCAGCCATATTCGCGCCGTTTTTTGTGCTAATCGGCTGAAACAGCCCCAGGCATTACGGTAATCCACAGTTCTCATAGAGAACTAGGGACCCGTCTCCCTCCACCTCGGCGAATAACCGAGCGGGGAAAAAGTGATTTTAAAATTATTTACGGCATTAGCGCCGTGAAAAATTTAAATTCATGGGCCGCGATAGCCGCCCCCCCCCCCCTCCCGGGAAAAAAGCGTTGAATAGCCTAACAGGCTCACAGAATAGCAGAGCAATTGCTGAAAAAACCCACCCACACCTGAACAGGAAGTAGCCCCCTGAAGTGAATTAAGAGCAGGCTCGGGAAAACATCTATAAACCCAAACCCCTTTTTCCCTTACAGTTTATAAGCGCAAAAACCAATTTTATTTCAGAATAAACCCCTGCTTTCAAAATTTCTTGGAAATTACAGCAGTTTTATGGAAAAAATTCCAAGTGGCTGACTTTTGAAATTGACCTAAACGGGGGTTAAAAATTTGAGGGTTCCCTGTTTACATTCTGAGGTAAATGAGGAGCCATGGTACAGAGAAGGGGGGCGAGGTGACTACTATTTTTTTAATCTTATAAACTATGAGAAACATTAAAAGAAAAGGTAAAACCCCAATTTTTTTAAATAAAAACCCCCCTTTTTTTGTTAAATTATTGTTTCCCAAATATAACATGTAGTTGCTTTTCGCCGGTTTAAAAAAAACACGCATTCATAACATATGTAGCAAAAATATTGATTTTCCCCCGACTGTAACCCAAAAAACAAAATTTATTCTTTTCCTAGGATATTAATCATAATAAAATATAAACAGCAGTGTAATATTCATATGAATAGAAAGAACATAAAATACATGGAAGGAATAAAAACATAATGTACAGAACAAGGTCACTATGTCCCAGGCCATTGGAATCCAAGAAAAACACACAGTGATTTATCATTTGTCCTAAGAAGAAGGACATTTTTTGTGCAACTTCAAGTTAGAATTACTTTTTGGATGGTTTATTTATTTATTTTTTGACACAAGTCTCAATTGTCTGAAGATTGCATGTAGTGACTTCAGGCCACTTTCTTACAGCAACAATATGTGTCTTGTGTTCTCATTTTTTCTGATGCCAAGAACCATTGTTGGCCAATCACGCTGTCACTAGGGCCATGTGCCCTGTCTCTTTTAGTAAATACACATGTTCTCTATGAAATAACATTTTTTAGCTTTCTTACAACTCTGGTTGTTTGTTCCTATGTTTAAAAATTTAAAACCAAACTGTCGCGGGGGGTTTTCCTTACAGCCTCAAAAGGGGGGGTCCCAAACACACACCAATCTTTTTTTCACTGATTGGACAATGTCAGACCATGTAGGACCCACCTCCAATTAGTCACTCCCATCAGATGGATTGGCAATGAATTTCAAGGAGAAATAACAGAGGAACCATACAGCATAGAGATAGATGATCCAGAACTGTTATTTTATAGGGAATACTAGTAATACTAGTTTTACTATAGCTAAGAGTTTAAAAACACTAGGGGCAACATGTCTGAATGGGGCTGCACCAGAAGTCTAGCATTTCTTCAGCCAGAAGACTAGCGCAGCCTCGTTCGCTATATTTATAATCAGGCACCCTCAAGTATCAGGTGCATTACAAAGCGCCCGCGAAACTTTATAAGGTGCCCGAGATCGGGGGGTGTGCTGGAGGCGTGTCACACTACAACCGTATGAACCGTACGGCAAATTCAGGTGCATTACTTCTGGAACAGGTAGACCCTTTTAAAGGTGATTTACCTGAGCCAGAAATGTCATCCTAGCGCTAGAATGATCCTGATTTATGACCCGCTGTAGACTAGGTTAATAGATTCAGGCGCACTGTACACTAATATTGTGTGCAAAAAATAATGGCGCTTGGGCGCCAAAAATCATACATGTCGCCTTAATTGTGTAGTGTACAACGCCTGACAACGAGTCCATGTTAAACCTCCTGTGTTGGGTTCCTGCCTTCTTTTCTCTAGCCACTGTTCAGAGCTGTTGCCTGCACTGCTTTATCTCAAGCAGGAGTGGAGACTACTTTTTTTTCTCACTGCTGATGAGTATACAAACAGGAATAGGTGGAAGAAGTCTTCACACTGAACCCACCAATGTTTTGAAACACTCCAAGATGTCACCTAAACCTGATATGAATATATAACATTTAATAAGATCCAGTTTTGAAAAAAATGAATTCATTAACAATGCACAATACTATTAATAAAGAAACGCTAACCATATGTACCTAAGAGTTGTACATGTATAAAGTACAAATTGTCCTGCAAAATGCAAGACCCCATATTGCTGTGGTGATCCAAACGTAAAAAGGTGATTAATTCTAGAATAGCTATTTAAAAAATCAAAAGGTCAAGGCCAAAGTCTTTAGGGTTAAGTAATTAGCTACTGGTATTTTAAGGCAATCTTTATAGAAAAGTCTTCACTCCTGTGATCTGCTAATATTCTCTCTTGCTGTGAATGCTGGTTGAGATCAATACTCCATAATATTATTTTATATGAAGCACGAAAAAGCAAACTGTACCTTGTGTATGAAGGACATTTGTAGTCAGCTTTCTTGAAATACCACATTTGACAAAACTTCAGGTCTGTTACCAGAGGCCGTCTGCATACTCATCCCTTGGTGTTGTCAAGGAATGATTTATCAGTGGATGACTATTGGCGTTTGAACCTATGCAGTTTGTAAACTGTTTGCGTGCTTCAGTTGTGAAAGTGTACCATGAGTAGACAAATGGCACCACTGCAAGTGAGTGATGTGGAAACTGTGGAGCACCCCATGCTATTGATGCAAAAGATGAACGGCTACTAAGGTGCACAATGGTGGATCAACATGATACAGTGGAGCAGCTCACTGCCAAAATAAACCAGGAGGCTAGCAGGAGTCTAAGGCTATGTTCACACGGCTTAATTGCGGGCCGTAATTACGCCCCGCAATTATGCTGTGTGGACGGGGGCGGGGCGGGAGCGGGGGAGTGAGCGGGGGGCCGGCACTTCGCCGGTCCATTGACTTGAATTGCCAGCGGCGCGTATACGCCGCTAGTAATTCACATGTCAATTGTATCCCCGCCCGGCGGATTCGCCGGGCGGGGAGAGGAGACGTAATCCATAGTTCTCTATGAGAACTGTGAATTACCGTAATGAATGGGCCGTTTTCGGCCCGTAATTGGCGCACTTCGGCGCGTAATTACGGACCGAAATACGGCCCATTTTAAGCCGGGTGAACATGCCTTAACACAACAGTTTAGCGAACCCTATTGTTTATGGGGCTCCGAAGCAGAGGGATGGTCATTGTACCTTTACTAACAAAATTGCCTTGACAGAAGGGGCTTTATTTCTTACTGCAGTATCAAAATTGGACCTCTGCTTATTGCCTTCTCCGACAAGTCGCATATTCCGTGTCACGGATCGCACCGCGGCCCGTGCCTTGGACCGCGGTCGTGTCCGTGCCCCTGTGTCTGGGTCCGCTGTGGCTCCCTGTGCGGGGCTTACAGCGGCAGAGTCAGTATGCCCTGTACCTGTTCCTGTTGCTCAGTGCTACTCACCTGGTCCTGCTTCCACGTGTGTCCGTCCTCTGTGGCTTCCCCAGCGTGTGTGGGCACCCCATAGGGCACGCGCAAGCCTGCGGATGTTTATAGACACAGTGCTCCTGCTTCCTGCCTGTGACCTGTGACCTCGGCCTTCATACGGAACTTCCTCCCTGCACTCAGCGTCAGTTCGTTGGTGTTCATCCTTAGAGCTAGATCTCTGCTGCTGAAGCTACTGCTAGCTTAACCCTCGGGTTTCCAGTGGTTCTGCTGAACATCTGCATTACTCTGCGCTGTCCAGCGCACCTGTTTTCCCTGCGGTTTTCTGATGTATTGACCTCCAGTTTCTCCCTGCTGACTCCTGCTGCTGAATATATTCTGTCACCTGTTTGGGACTCTGTCATCTGTTTACTGCTGCAATATCCGTTTATCAGCCTCCAGTGTCCAGCCATCCAGCCCTGCAATTTGGCCACCCACTGCGTGTACTACCATCTCGGCCCACGGTGGGCCCTGTGGATCCCCTGTACCAGGACGTTTCTGCGGCCAGAAATCGTTACAGTACAAACTGACCATACTAAATGGATCCCGCCGGAGTGACTCTACCTGACCTGGTAGCTGTAATTAACCGTCATGGCACGCACCTGGAGCAACTCTTCCAGAAGCTACAGACAGTTACCGCACGTCTGGATGAGGTTGCGTCTGCACTGGCACCTACGCCAGCTCCGCTACCAGCAGTATCTCCGCCTCCTGCGACCATGTCCAGTCCCAGCCTGCACCTGCCTCTGCCTGCCCGTTACGACAGAGACCCCCTTATATGTCGCGGATTTATCAACCAGTGTACCATACACTTTGAGGTCCTGGCACACCATCCGATAGAGCCAAGGTGGCGTTTTTCATCAGCCTGCACTCAGGTGAAGCCTTGGCCTGGGCCTCACCTCTCTGGGAGAGAGGGGATCCGCTGACAGGGGACATCCAAGTGTTTCTGTGCACCTTCCGGAAAATTTTTGGACAACCTGGGCGCAATACCTCTGCGGCATCTGCTCTGCTACGTTCCTGCCAAGGCGAAACGTCTGTGGGCCAATATGCCATCCGGTTTCGTACCCTGGCTTCGGAACTCACTTGGAACAACGAGGCCCTTGTTGCAGCCTTCTGGGGGGGGCCTCGCTGGGCACATCAAGGATGAACTGGCTGGTCGTGACCTACGAAGTAACCTGGATGACCTCATTGCTCTAGCTACCAAAATCGACATACGTTTTTCTGAAAGAGAGCTAGAGCTTCGCCAGCAGTCACCGCCCTTCCGTCCTCGCAAGCCTTCGCCTCGCCTTGTACCTTCACCCCCAAGTCTATCTCACCAGGCACCTGCGTTCCTTCAAGACGATCCTATGGAGGTGAATCGCGCTCATCTAAGCCTGGAGGAACGCACTCGCCGGCGCAGTCTGAACCTGTGTTTATACTGTGGCAATCCCAAGCACTATCTGAAGAACTGCCCAGTCCGCCCTGCTGCGCCCTGGAAACCTCCATGCCATGGTGTTGTGGGTGAAGTGTCTCTGAATAAAGATGCCTCTGCTCCTCGTCTGACCACCCCGGTCACGCTCTGTTATGGTTCCGGTACTAAAGTTCAAATTCCTGCTCTTCTGCACTCCGGCTCGTCTGAGAATTTCGTCCACCCATCATTGCTGGAGAAGTTCTGTCTGCCTGCCACCCATCTGAAAAAAACACTTCGTTTCTCTTCTGTCAACGGGGAAATCCTGATAGAGCCAGTCCAGTTCCGCACAAAACCTATATCTCTGCTAATTAGAAGCTCTCACCAAGAGGACATCTCGTTCTATGTTTTGCCTAATGCTTCTGCTTCTGTCCTGCTTGGCCTACCGTGGTTCCAGCGTCACAATCTATCTCTAGATTGGAAAACGGGTGAAGTTCTCCAGTGGGGCGAGCCATGTCATTCTCGCTGCCTCAAGCCTGCCCATCCTGTGCAGTCCCGCCCACCCGTTTCCCTGCCGATTTTGCAGTACTGCCTGAAGAGGAACTTCAAGCGGAAGAAGAGCTCCTGGTCTGTAAAGACACCTCTGTTTCCCACCCACCTCTCCCCTGCCTACTGTTTCTGCTTCTGCCCCCAGGTTTAAGAAGTCATCCGGGACTCTCTGGACACCTCCTCTGAAGACACCTTCCTGGGATACCGAGGAGGAGGTGGTTAGCCCTAGCTGTTAGGGGGATACCCGGCTAGCCCGGAGGGGAGGGCTGAAGGGGGGGGGTACTGTCACGGATTGCGCCGCGGCCCGTGCCTTGGACCGCGGTCGTGTCCATGCCCCTGTGTCTGGGTCCACTGTGGCTCCCTGTGCGGGGCTTACAGCAGCAGAGTTAGTATGCTCTGTACCTGTTCCTGTTGCTCAGCGCTACTCACCTGGTCCTGCTTCCACGTGTGTCTGTCCTCTGTGGCTTCCCCAGCGTGTGTGCACACCCAATAGGGAGCGCGCGTGCCAGCCTGCGGATGTTTATAGACACAGTGCTTCTGCTTCCTGCCTGTGACCTGTGACCTTGGCCTTCATACGGAACTTCCTCCCTGCACTCAGCGTCAGTTCGTTGGCGTTCATCCTTAGAGTTAGACCTCTGCTGCTGAAGCTCCTTCTAGGTTAAACCTCGGGTTTCCAGTGCTTCTGCTGAACGTCTGCATTACTCTGCGATGTCCATAGCACCTGTTTTCCATGCGGTCTTCTGACGTATTGACCTCCAGTTTCTCCCTGCTGTCTCCTGCTGCTGAATATATTCTGTCACCTGTTTGTGACTCTGTCATCTGTTTACTGCTGCAATATCCGTTTATCAGCCTCCAGTGTCCAGCCATCCAGCCCTGCACTTCGGCTACCCACTGCGTGTACTACCATCTCGGCCCGCGGTGGGCCCTGTGTATCGCCTGTACCAGGAAGTTTTTGGCTTTGCGGCCATAAATCGTTACATTCCGTTTCATCAAGTAGATTGACGTTTGTGTGTCAGGTAAGAGACATCAGACAACAAATACCCTGCAGCCATTGCTGGAAGAACACAAGCTGGTGGTGGCAGCATTATGGTGTGGGAAATGTTTTCATGGCATTTTCTGGGTGCACTAATCCGTGTGGAAGACGCTCTCAAACAATTTGGGTATAAATCTATCCTTGCAGATCACTTACACCCATAACCAGCAAATAGGAGTATACAACAAGACAATATGACATATCATGATGCTAGAATTGTTTGACATTGGTTGGAACAGCATGACCACGAGTTCCAAGTACTACCCTGACCAACTAATTTCCCATGCATGAACCCAATTGAGTAACCATGGGAACACCTCAATCGTCATGTTTGCTCTATGGATTTCCACAATGCACTCTCCAGCAGCTGTGGGATACACTATAGTCAGCTTGTCTCCAAATACCTGTGGCAACGTACCAGGACCTTATTGAGTCACTCCCAGCCAGTCTAGCTGCTGTTGGTTCTGCACACAGTGGTTACTATGGGTATTAGGTGACCATAATCATGTTATTTGACCATGTATTTAGTTTATTATTGACAGCATGCTCTTGTTTTATTAAAGGAGACCTGTCAGGACATTTTAGGCCCCTAAACCAATGCCACAGCCTTATATTTAGGAGGATTAGACTTCTAAACATGCTGGATTAGGTAATAATAAAGCTTGAATTTGGCATGTCTGATATACAAATTACTGGTAAAGAGTCATGAAGGTGGTTCTTCACACTGGCTGGTCTCTAAATATTCCCTCTGTTCAATTAGTGACATCCCACAGAATGGAATAACAATACACTGTTGTGTCTGTGAAAAATCAATCAAACCACTTACTTCACTCTCCCATCTACCTGTCTCTGCTTCTTCTTATTTCTGACATCTCCTTCTCCTATGAGCAAGCAGGTGCATGGTATGCCTGTAACCTGTCCACCACACTGTTGACTAGTGGGGGAGATGACCCCATATGCTTGAACAAGATCTTTAACTCTTAAAACTAAACACAACAGAACTGAACTTAGAACCTAACTGAACTTCCTAAAATGGTAGACTTCTTTTTAATGGGACCTAAAGCCCCTCCTCCACTCTGATTGACTGCAGGCCTGCACCTACTTCTCCTTCTTAAAGTACATCGGCCCTTAATAAAGCTCTTTGTCATCCTGTTTGTAGGCGGTAGTCCCACACCCTATAGCAGTATCATACCTCCCAACTTTTTCAATGAATTGATAGCTTTTCATATTAGCACAAAAATTCTAGTATATATACATTTATAAAGTTCAAATATAATCAAATCCTCAAATAATCTACAAAATCTAATAAGCAATAATAAACCAAGGAAACACTTTCTAAAATAAGATAGTAAATAGATTCCTACAAATGCATTTCTTAGATTAAAATGTGGGGCATTTCAGAAGCAAATGGAGACAGAAGGTACTGTCTCTCCAAAGAGGGACACTTGGGAGGTGTGCACTACAGTCAGCACACTATTAAGAGCCTAATGAGTAATACTTTCACAGATACCATACTAAGGGATAGAAAGAGATCCAAAATATCCAGGCTAGATGCTAAATTTCCAGTTACTCTAAATTCACACTTTTTTTAATTTGTGCTGAGATTTTACAGAAGAACTGGGCCAAAATATTTGCTAGTCTACACTTGTGATTTACAGATTTTCTGTAGACAAGACCAAGTATCAAATCGTAGAGTCCAGAGTGAATCATAATCCAGACTGAGGTCATGAGAACTTAAGTGACACTGAATCAACCACTTCCACCTCACTATGTTCTACAAAACAACGCCACGGGTTCAAGTTTCAGAAATAGTATTATGTTGCTTTGACGTAACATAATGTTTTTGTTTCTTCTTCTTTACTCTATGTGGAAGATTTGATTACTGTTTCTCCCATGAAAAACGTTCTGTGAAAGCAAAGAGATCAGGGGAATAATGCAGTACTTAAAGCATATTTTAATCGAGTGTGTTGTAAATGAAACCAGGTTTTCTTTCAAAATTATATCCTAGGAGGATTAGAAGACCTTAAACTAGTATGATTTAACAAGCAGAATTCAATACAAGAGTCTTTCCATCTGGAGGGATCCACTATATGGGCCTAGTATATGAAAACTATTTATGTCTAATACCAATCAGAGCTCCCCTTTCATTTCATATATTGCTCTGAAAAAATGATTGGGGAGCTCTGATTGGCTGTTATTGTTTTGCCTTTATGTGCAGCTTTCCTTTTATAAGGAAGACATACTAACATACCGAATACACTCAAGTATAAGCTGACCCGAATATAAGCCGAGGCACCTACTTTTGTCACAAAAAAATCGGAAAGCTTATTGAGTCGAACATAAGCCTAGGGTGGAAAATGCAGCGGCTACTGGTAAATATTAAAAATAAAAATAGATACCAATAAAATTACATAGGCAAGTATAGGCAGTTTAATGTCCCCCATAGGCAGGTATGGTCATTTTAATGTCCCCAAATGCACGTATAGGCAATTAAATGTACTATATATGCAGGTATAGTCAGTGTAATGTCACAATAGGCAGGTATAGGCAGTTTAGTGTTCTCTATAGGCAGGTATAAGCAGTTTAATGTCCCCCATAGGCAAGTATAGGCAGGTATATGTCCCCCATGGGCAGGTTATCGGCTGGTATAGGTTAAAGGCAGATATATGTCCCTATAAGCAGGTTATGTCCCCATAGGCAGGTATAGGCCGGTTTATGTCCCCATATGTAGGTTATATGCAGGTTTATGTCCTCATAGGCAGGTATAGGCAGGTTTATGTCCCTATAGGTAGGTTATAGGTGGGTTATTGAAAGGTTTATGTCCCTATAGGTAGGTTATAGCCAGGTTTATGTCCCTATAGGTAGGTTATAGGCAGGTTGTAGGCAGGTTTATGTCCCTATAGGTAGGTTATAGGCAGTTTAATATCCCATCGGCAGTTCTAAGCAGGGTTGTTTAAAAAAAAAACCTTGCTCCCTCGCTGCTCCGGCTCCCGGCCGCCCGCTCCGTCTTCTCGGCACAGGCAGGGTGATGTCATCAAGCCGCGCACGCAGCGTGATGACACACGCTGCCTGTGCCGGAAACTCCGAACAGCCGCGAGCTTGCTGACGCCCGGACTCCACTGCAGAGCAGGGAGCACTTGCTCTCTGCTCCGCAGTGATTTTTCTACACCTATATACGCTCTGGAGGAGTCGTATATAGGTGAAGGGATCGCCGACAGTGCCCGGGCCACGGCAGCGCCCGGACACTGTGGGCTGACTCAGCCTTCAGTTATATGCGCGCCCTGAGGAGTCGCGTATAACTGAAGTGTCCCTGTCGGTGCTCGGGCCATCGCAGCGCCCGAGCGCCGACAGTAACTCGAGTATAAGCCGAGGTCGGATTTTTCAGCACATTTTTTGTGCTGAAAAACTGGCCTTATACTTGAGTATATACGGTACTAACTAAGCTTTGCTTCCCTCACTGATGAAAATATGGAACCCATAAGGCAAGAACCAATCAAAAAGAATATTTCATTCCTAAAAATTGCCATCAGATTGGATCTACATTTACACGGCTCTGTAAGTATTACTATTTTTTAGTTGTACGTAGTTATTTAAGCTTTTCTTGAAACCCTAAACTGCTCTTGCTGTCACCAACTCCTCAAGCAGGCTATTTTATTCTATTATAGGAGCAGAACAACACAAATACCTGCAGTGCCTGATCTCTAACATGCAAGACACCCAATAGACCTTACTGACTATAAGGGGGTGCCATTGGTGTCTGGCATGTTAGAGATCAGGCACTGCAGGTATTTTTGCTGTTCTGCTCCTATAATGGAATAGCCTGCTTGCTTTTGTCATTGAGTGTGGAAGACTATCAGACAAACATATTGCCGTGGACTTTGTCCAGGAATTTTGGCAGAATTTATGATGGATGCTCCTAACAAAACCCCTATTTGAATATATTCTAAAATGAATATAGGAAAATATACTGTGTTAGAATTAAAGTAACGGCAATCTCATCAGTGAAAGGAGGAGTCTTATGCCCACCACAAATGTAAGAAGTTAGAGTCCAACTCTTGTTTCTCCAATCCCACCACACCATTAAAGGTGAAATAGTTGTTCAAACAAAGTAATGTTTTCTTAAAGTTATTGCTGGTACAAATGACATACAGGCAATTACCTTCAGGAAGTAATATGGGGTGGGATTAGTTCGATTGTCCTCAATAGGGCTAATCATTGGGTTTTCCATAAGAAATTGACTGCAAATGTCACTTCCAGAAAACCTATTCGCACGTATTAAAGGTTAGTAGTCTTAATATTTGCACTAAGTCTGGTATAAAATCTGCACCCAGATCCAGGTTAAATCTGACCCATTTGAACATAGCCTAATAGACAAATGAATATTTGGTAACTTAAAGTTTATACTTGACAAGACTAGATTCCATCAAATCTGTCTTTCAGCAATGAGTCAAAATCAGATTTTGATTTACTGCCAATGAGACGTGAGAAAATGAGAAAGATGGAATTCTCTAAGTCACTGAAAAGTTGACTTATCAGAACAAATACTGTATGTCTGTCTATGGTGTTCTAGAAGTTAAAGGCACAGAAAGTCTCTTTGACTTCACATACTTGTATAACAAGGGTAGCCAACCTTAGAGAAGCATAGATCTACTGTTGTATGTTGCAAGGTCTCAGGTTCTACTTAGCTCTGGGTTGTGACAGGACCATAAGGAGAATGGTGTGCAAATAATTAGGGCTTTACTAGGGTCTTAAAAGATGCCATCCTTGGACTGATATTACTTTTTAATTACATTTAGCTCAATAGAACATACAAGGAAAAAAGCATTGCACAACAATTACATCCAATGACTCGAAGGTCATGTCTTCTCTGATAATAGCCGTTCTTTTTATTTATCTTATTCAATTGGGGACTTATGTCATAAATGCCTATTTCAGCCATGACTTGACTCAGCATATAGTTAAATCAATTTGTAATTATACACACATAATACCCATAAAAAATTGTACCAATAAAATTCCCCCTATGGTCGTTTCTTCCAACTTTAGATAACAGGAAAGGGGGACATGTTAGACAGCACAGTGCAGTTTTTCTCTTTTTGGTAAAGCCACACATGTAATTATGCCTAGTTTCCAGCTTTTTAAATCAGGACAGTGCCAAAACAGCTCTACAGAACATCCTGTCCCTTCATGTCCCTTTCTATCGTACTAATTTGGCTAAAGAGCACTTTGTACTGGGGATGAGTGCCTTGACTGTTCACCACCTGTATGGCATTGCTTGAATCCTTCTTCTGTTAAGGCTAAACAAATTTGTTACTGAGTTTTGCTACCTGGGCATTATCCACTATATAGCCTGCAACCAGTTTCCCCAGCAGTGCCATCTTCTGTCCCTTTTCCAAGTACTTCTGCTAATTAAGTGCAAGCTCTAAGGGTGTGGGTGTGTGAGGAGGGGTGAGGTTTCTTCGGTCTTACTGGGTGGCAGAGTTACCAAAAACTTGCTTAGGATGTTTTCCATGGTTAAAGCCACTGAGCTGACCTTCCTAAAAGAGATACTTACAGAATCTCCTATAATCAGGGCTGGTTTAAGATTAAAAGGAACAATAAACATAGCCAGCTCACCTAAAGCTATATATTGCAGTCCCGGTGGCATGCACGGATCCCACTTCAAGCACCTGGAATATCATGGAAACTCCAGAATATAAATGTGGTTTAAGATTAAGTGTGACTCTGGGCAAAAAGCTGAAATTTCATACCAGCATCATCACACGCTATATACAAGGCCTGCACAATGCATGTGGGCTGCGAAGGGATGTGGCCTATGTACACCCTGCTCTCAAAATTGGGGGTACAGTGATACAGAGGGGCAGACCCATATGGCCCTCCACCTCCTGCAATGTTGTGCAGGTCTGCTATATACTATAGTCACAGTCACATTTCAAAGACCAATATTACCACGCTATAACAATTTTACCATAACCACTCAATATTAAATTAATAATACTATTTTATTGTTGCTAAGTAACAATCGCTAGAAAAAAAATGCTAATATTACCGCCATACAGTAGCCATATAGTGTTAAGACAGGCACTCCGCAGACTTTATAGGTGATTCCAGGGCCGGGACAAGGCGTTTTGGTGCCCTAGGCAAGTACAGCCAATGGCGCTCCCCAAAAATTGCACCCCCCCCACACTAATTCCTCTCACCCCTGTGCCAGGTCCTTTCGCCCCTGCGCCAGGTCCTGTCACTAATTTTCTGCAAATTCTACATAGCTCCTGTCCATATCCTTAGCAGTCACTGCACAATAAAAATCAGCCCTGACAAATTTGCTTTTTCAAAATCGCTCGCCTTCGCATGACAGTGAAATACCTTATAAATAACAATCACCAAATAATCCACCTATACATGGAGCAAATATACCAGACGATTGATTGTGACTAAGAAACACTCCTACAAAACCAAGACCCCAAACTATTACTACTTAATGGGGTTTTGCCACGAAGTAAAATTGACGTGGGAAGCTTGCAAATGAAATATCAAACATTTTCACTGTTCATCATTATTAAGAATTCTGCACCGTTTTTGTTTTAGCTGCTCCTTTAGTGATCCATTGTTTACAGCTCATTTCCAGGGGATACGACCAGGGTTGAGAGCTCCTCAGTCCTGGTCGCACATGCTCAGACATCACCTCTCCTCTCAGGCAGCTACTGAGTGTTCAAACCTCAGGTGCTGTTATTCTACTCCTGTCCTCTGTGCTCCTTAGTAATTAGTCAAACAGTGCAAATAAATAAAAATGAAATCTCAATGAGGTCTGTGAATTGATAAAGAGAAAAAAAACAACAACACAGGTTTGGTTGCTGCAGGAATTTGAACCAAGGACCCTTGGGCTGTGAAGCAAAAACATTACCTTTCAGCTACTCACAATGCTTTACATAAACAGACCTTTCTTTGACTACAGAGAGGAAAGGCCTGGTGATGTCATCCTGCTTAGTCACATGATATGCAATTCATACAAATCACACACGCCCCCTTCTGAGCACACAGAGCTGAAGAGCTGGATGCAGGAGGCATGAAATGAGATCGTGGCAAAACCCCTTTAAGGATCAAATAATCCTGCCAGACCCTGAACAAATACGACCCCCACATGTGACTATCAGTTGTACACAGGCTCTGAAAACATATACCACCCCCATACAGTGACCATACAGTGGTAGATACTAGTTGTTTGTAGGCTCAGCAGAAATATAAGTGATTACACTGCAGTTACATTTAGTGACTCACAGGAGATGCCTTTTCTGATCAGCGTCGTTCACTTTCCCTTTTCTTCTCCATCCGGTTCACACCTTCATGCTGATTTCTCCCGGCCAATACTCATCCCTGCAGATTTGGACACAAATATCTTAGAATCCTCACATTTCCAGCAACTCCTTAATTATAGGTATATAAGTCTCCTCAGTTAGACAGGTATATATGCCCCCTCAGATAAGAAGCTATCTAGGTCCCTGCAGTTAGACAGGTATATATGTCCCCTCAATTAGGCAGGTATATATATATATATATATATGTCTCCTCAGTCAGACAGGTATATAGATATTGTCCTCTTAGACAGGCAGGTATATAAATATAGGGGCACTCAGGCAGGTATATAGCTATAGGGGCACTCAGGCAGGTATATAGGGGCACTCAGGCAGGTATATAGAGATAGGGGCACTCAGGCAGGTATACAGGGGCACTCAGGCAGGTATATAGAGATAGGGGCACTCAGGCAGGTATATAGCTATAGGGGCACTCTCAGGCAGGTATACAGGGGCACTCAGGCAGGTATATAGGGGCACTCAGGCAGGTATATAGAGATAGGGGCACTCAGGCAGGTATAAAGGGGCACTCAGCCAGGTATAGCAATAAGGCAGGTAAAAATAATAACATTAATACTCACCTTACCTGCTTCCCGGCCGCGCGCTCCTCTTCAGGCCACGCCTACAGCGCTGGGACGCTCCTCCGGCAGCTCCTCGGTCGCACAGCCTATGACGGGCTGTGCATCTGAGGAGAGGCAGTGTCGCGATGAGTTCACTTCATCGCGGTGCTGCCCAGCTGAGATGCACGAGGCCGTGGCGGGTCCTCAGCGCTATGAGGACCCGGCGGCCCCGCTGTGTTGGACCCGTGGCCTACCGGACCCAGAGCTGGTCCGACACTGTCTGCTGAGCAGGGAGCGCTCGCTCTCTGCTCCGCAGAAGCCCTCAGCTGTATGTGCGTTCAGCGGACGCACATACAGCTCAAGAGATCGCCGGTGCTCCAGGCCCATGGCAGCGGCCTGGAGCCTGGCGAGGTTCAGGGCCTCTGTCTGCACCCCTTAGTGACAAGCAGAGGTAGGCGCCATAGGCGATCGCCTACCTCTGCCTACCCTTCGTCCCGGCCCTGGGCGATTCAAGTACACTTAAATTCAGTGACTTACAGGTGGGCCATGGATTTACTAAAACTTCTTTTGGAAACAATATCCTACCACTGATCATCCTTGATTCCACTTAAGGTGTGCGGTACCATTAGCATTTTCCTTGGTTGCTGGGCTGTCTGTTCCTATAAAAGTATCTGCTGTGTTGTACAGTGCCCCCAAACACTGTATTTAAGAAATATTGTTGTTAGAATACAGTTGCCCCACCCCCAAAAAAAAAAAAGTGTGAAGTTCATAACACCCCTGAAAACAATAATATTAGATAAGTAATGCATTCCAAAATAATAGTGCCAAACACATAGGGCCACATGTATGAAAACTGTCTAGGTCTAAAATTCACTTTGTTGCCTATAGCAACCAATCAGAGCGCCCTTCTCATTTTACCAGATCACTATATGAAATGAGAGGGGCGCTCTGATTAGTTGCTATGGGCAACAAAGTGAATTTTAGACCAAGACAGTTTTCATACATGTTGCCCATAATGTCCCAGGCATTAGTTGTGCCCTAGATCATAGTACTGCACTACCAAGGCACAAAGTAATAGAGCCACCTTTTGTGCTCAACACAGCAATGAAGCCCACACACTAAATGCCTAATGACCATACGGCTCCCTATTTTGTCTTAGATTTCAGCTGAGGATGCATGGAATATGGGGACCCTGATCCTTTAGGGGCTTCCCCTTGGGAAAGAGGGCCCTGAGAATTGCCTAATGTTCCCCTGTAACATCTTCCTATAATCAGACAATTGGAAAAAATAGCTACAAGTTTCAGCCTCTATGGCTTCAGGAAGTGCAGAAAATATATATTATAAGAGCTAGAACTAAAGATTATTTCCACAACAATAAACTTGTAGGATTTTCCTCCAGCTTCCACTATTACAGTACATCATAGGGTAGAACAGGCAGCCAAAAAACAGGAGAGGCATGTTGTTTGTCAGTGGCCGTAAGGGTGGACCATGTTGAATGTGGCACCGTGTATATTTATTTTTAACATTTGTTTATGGAGGTGAGTGGGGCCTGGCAATGTGGCAGGGTATGGATCTGGTGGCTTCTGAACGCCACAGGTGTTTTCAACTTCATCTGTGTCCTTAAGAAAGCCGATGAAGTTAAAAGTGGGGAGTGGCCCACGATCTACTTGAGACCCATCAGCAATCGACATGACAATTTTGATGACCCCCCTACAGTACAAAACTCAGGTGCATGTTCTCATTGCTGGTCAAGTTTTCCATTCTGGCTGTTTGTGGTGATCCCTTCACATCAGTACTTGTTTGTTATTCATATTACTGTTAGCTGATTGTAAGGGTATGTTCATACGGCATCTTTGCGGCATATAGTGGAACATACTGTACGCGCCACTATACACCGGGTGTTTTAGACATACGCACTGGCCAGCGATACATTTAAAATGCTCTGTGTTGGCTCCCATAGACATTCACTTTCACCCTAATGTAAGCACCGGGAAGAAGTGACATGTCACTTCTTTCTCCCATCGCGTAATACGTGTTGGGAAAAACGGCAGGTAATCATAGTTCTCAATGAATTACCGTATTTGCTTGACGTTATCATGCACCGAAATATATTCCCTGCAAAGACGCTGTGTGAACATGTCCTAAGAAGACTAACAGGACTTTTAGTATATGTTCACACAGGTTAATTGCGGGGCGTACAGTATGCCCCGCAATTAAACCGGGTCTTCGGGAGTCACGCTGATCGGCGCATACTCCCGCGCCGCAGGGAGGCCATCAGCCTGCCGGCCCCATAGACATGCTTTACGCTTTCGCGCTGCGAATAAATGACATGTCAATTATCTCCCCGCACCTACAGTACAATACGATCGTATTGTACGCCCGGGGAGAGGAGGTGTAATCCACAGTTCCCTTTGAGAACTGTGGATTACCATAATGATTTTTCTCGTATGAGAGCGCAGTACGCCGCGAAATGCGTGGCGAAATGCACCCCAAAATAAGCCGTGTGAACATACCCTTACTGTCATCAGGTGCAGGTCATTACATTTTTTATTTGTCAATTTACACAATGATTTTTCTGGTAGTGCCGAGACACATGCACAGAGTAGAGGTGAGACGATTTTTAATTGCTACAATATACTCTTTTTTGTGCTTCGGTTAAATGCTTTTTATTTTTATAAGCTGATCAAACTAACAAATGGTTATCATACTGCCACAGACATGTACTGTGTAACTGTTAACTGTTAAGAGATAAGAATCACTAGATGTCTTATCACATTATTGAGATTGAAAATGAAAACTGATGTAAAATACAAAGAGAGCTTACTTTTGATGCTGCACTATTAAACCAATAAAGCACAAAGAAATCCAAAAGGCAATGAAACAGTATATACTAAAACATTGAAACACGCACTTTAAGTAGGAAAACCCTCCAATACGTTTTTATTGAAGAAGTTCTGTAAAAATAATAATAAAAAATAAACCTTGGGAGAGTTGTGAAATTCTGAAATCCAATATTAGAAAGTTTTTGGTGGCACTTTATTTCCAACTTAATTTAATGCAACCACTTAATTAGAGTTGCTTGACATTGTTTGACATTGTGGGGCTGAACTGAAATACTACACATAGCCAATCTTTTCCCAATCTTATACATTCCTTTAAAGACTTGTTCTACATAGCCACTAAAATAATTTTCACAGAGGGCGCTGTGGGAAACTCAGCCCTTTTCCCATAATGCCTTGTGATATGCAGATGCTAAGTAGAGGGCGAAAAGGCAAAACAAACTCTACAAGCCTTCGTTTTGGTTCCATAGGAGAGATCTTCCCTTCCTGAGCTACTCGATGCTCCACAAGCCGCAGTATTGCTTCTTGCACTAAGCAAAAAACCCGAACCGTTTCTGAGAGAAAATCTTCAAAATTGTTTTTCTCATTTCAAACATAAGGATTTGGGAAAGGGCCTGGGCCCAGCCCCTTTAGAAAATCCTTATTGCTTGCCAGAGCGAGAAACAAACAAGGCTTTTGCCAAGAGATCTCTCCTGAGACCGTGTTCCCCAGGATTTTTGCTCTGCATGAGAGCAAAATCCGACGCTGCGTGTGGAGGCATGAGTAGCTTCAGAGGGGTCTCTTAAGGAGACACCAACAAGGCGTGGTGGCATTTCGCCCTTCCTAATCTTTATGCAAGCATATAGGGAAAGGCGAAACCCACAGCCGCCCTCTGTTGTTAACAATCTTCTTTGCTTTGAAACCACCAAGATCTTGCGGGGGGGGGGGGGGGGGGGGGGGGGGGGGGGGGGCGGGGGGGGCGGGGGGGGCCCACCCCCCCCCCCCCCCCCCCCCCCCCCCCCCCCCCCCCCCCCCCCCCCCCCCCCCCCCCCCCCCCCCCCCCCCCCCCCAAACCCCCAATTTTGTCGCCCCATGGGGGGGAAAAATTAAAAGCTTTTTTAAAAAATTGCTTCTAAAACCCTTTTGGGTTTCAAGGGGGGCAAAAAAATTGGTTTTTTCCAACAAGGCGTGGAAACCGCCCCTTTCCAAATGCCTTGTATATAAAGAAAAGTAGAGGCGAAAAAAAAACAAACAAAATTTGTTCGGTGCTCCCTTAAGGAAAAATTCCCCTTTCCCTGCCCAGTCCCCCACCACCCCAATTGCTCCTCTCTGCACTGAAGAGGGACAAAAATCCCGAAACAGCGTTGTCTGTAGATGAGAGATACTGGCTTGGCTAAAATCCTGTTTGCTTTCTCAAGACTCGGTGGGTCAAAAGCAAATTTAAAGGGTTTGTTACAAACCAACAGAGGGCGCTGTGGGCATCTCAGCCCCTTTCCCATAATGCCTTGTGATATGCAGATGCTAAGTAGAGGGCGAAAAGGCAAAATAAACTCTACAAGCCATTCGTTCCATTATCAACACAAGCAGGGTCAAACTGAAAGGAGAAACTAATGTGTATAGATAACACAGGATCCACCAGTCATAATAGGAGATAGTCACAGTTCACCCTCTCCTCCTCCCTTCACACTGACTTCTTCCCAAGGTCAGAGAGCATGACTAGAGAACTTTCCTATAGAAGCCAATGGGACTGACTCAGTCTTAAGTCTCCTATGTGCTTGAAGGTGCTGTAAAGCATCTCTCAGACTGCTATTAAAGCAGTGCAAACAAGGCCTACTGGCCAAATGAAAACTACAGGACTTAAGAATTATTAAAATATATTGAAAGTGATATGAAAAATTAAAAAAAAAATCCTAAAAAATGTGTTTAACATAAAAACGGGACTTAAACAATTAGTCAATTTTTGATGAAACATTCCCTTTAAAGTTACATTGTGACTGTAATTTTGTCCCTAGTATGTACTAAAAGACAAAAAGTGAGAAAGATCGTATGGACAGTGAGAAATACGATGGTTAGTATCACACTAACTTGTTCCTGTTGCGCAATGGTGGAGGCGCAACTCTCCTCAGGCATGTAATATACCCTGGCTTCCGGAGATGTAATATGGTGGGGTGATATCGATCAGCAGGTTATTTCACCACTTAATTAAAGTGTGAGTAAAAAGGGAGGAACATATTGCGCTAGACTGGAAATTATAACAAAAAAATAGACAATTTATTGTAACATAACAAAGACAGGACGGACTATGCAATGATTGTTTTGGCAGAGAGATTATACTGCGCAATGTTATCTGATTTTAGGTCTCAACAAAAGCCATTGAAAAGTTGAGATAATTTTCTTTGCCACAGTGTCAAAATGCACTGTCAATTCAGAGGACCTATGACATCTCCTGACTTGTCTGTTTTATTAAAAATTTGTGTTTCCTGTGTAATAATAATTCTGGAGCATCTTCTCTTATAACTCTGTGTTCTGTTACTATTCCAGAAATGTATTACTGAATCAGCCAGATGGGTGTTACCATTCTAGTTTCAGGAGGTTGAGGGGGGTTGTTCCTGCACATACTGACTCTGTCTACACCCCCAACTGATAACACCCATCTGTCAAATTCAGTAATACATTTCTAGGAGGAATAATAAAGGAACAGCACAACACAGAGATATAAGAGAAGATGTTCCAGGATTGTTATGTCACATGGAACACAAGGATTTACTAAAAGAGGCTTAATAGAAATGCATATGGTCTCCTTTAAACTCGTAATCACCAGGCTTGAAAAGTACTTGCATTTCAACAGTGGTAACTTTTTAGTTTTTCAATGACATAGTTGTAGGAGGCCTTATTATGCAGGAGAAGTTTTATGTGTTCACTTATAAATTATTGCATCATTTTTTTTATTTTTATTTTTTCAATTTTATTTTTTTTTCATTTTTTTTTAACACCATTCACATTTTACACTTAATAACTTGTTAATGTATTCTACAGATTATTACGGTCATATGGATATCTAATATGTGTAGGGTCTTTTCAGTGTGTATAATGTAGGCACAACTATTTTTTATTAAATATTTATTTTATTATTTATTTTTTTCTACACTTTTTGAATGTTTTTTTTAAACTTTTTTTATAATCCCATCATGAAGGGATAACTATTTAAAAAAAAAAATTCACACTTATTAGTAAAGTATTAGCATATTCATATGCTAATACATTATAATCTGTGTCAGTTAGACACAGGCAGGACAAAGTCTGCCCTGACTGCAGGCTTGTTATAAAGACAGCCATTGGGCTACTTGAGGTCCCCAGGACTGAATGTTAAGACATTCCCCAAGCTCTGTCGGGTCATCCAGAGTGCCGATCACCCGATGGAGCAGGGGAATGCTCTCTGATTATGCCACGTCCACAGACCGCTGCAATCTAAGGGTTAAGCCACAGGGACTGGATGTTTTCCCCGCTTCCTGGGGGCTTACAAAGGCTGCTCTGTTAAGTACAGCTCTTTTCCTAGTGCATCTGCGGCGTTGGGAGCCACAAAACTCTCATTCTGCTGTGATGCCAAAAGACATCGCTGCAGAACCTGCAATGCCCGCTGTCAAAAGATAGTGAGCGGTCATTAAGGAGTTAAGGTTTACTACATCTAGAAAGCATCAGATGAAGTATGCAACATTATTTCTAATATGTTCGTACAGAAGAACAAACCCACCTGATTTTTGGGCCAAATGTGTGTATATATTGTGACAGAGCGACTGCTGGTAGTCGCATGATCCTGCCACTAGAGGGTCTACGGCCGGAGACCCTCTGCAGATGTGCCACCGAGGAACTGGGCTCGGTGGGGAAAAAGCCACCTATTTGTGTCAGTATTATATTACTGTCACTTACGGTAGCGACTAGAATAGCTGCAAGGCAGCTAGGTATGGGGTGGCTCTTCCGGGACAGGTATAGCGTCGGACGGGTAGCTGTCCCCGCATTCCAGGTCTCTGGGTTCCAGCCCAGATATTGGACATCTCTGGAGGCCTATAAAAGCCTAGTACTCCAGGTGATCAGGGGGCGTGGCTGTTACCTGCAGAGGTGAAGCAGCAGAGCGGAGAGAGAGCTCTGGCCCCCAGAGGCTACAGGGAAGCCCAGGACACAGTGTGGAAACTGTATGTTTGAGGGGCTGTGCGATAGGCACAGACCTCGGGACAGAGAGGGACTCTGTGAGTAAGTAAGTGGCCAGACGGCCAAGGATTTTATTTTATGTGTTTGTTTTGTACACTGTGTGCCTTAATAAAGTTGGCTGAAGCTGTAAAGAGAAGCCTAGTGTCGGAGTGCCATTATCGTTCTACCAAGGACGGCGATCCAAAGCGAAAAACCTCCGGGACAGACCAAGATGGTGTCCCAGAGCTGAGCGGCAGCTTACAATTGGTGGAGGATGCGGGCATGAGTGGCACATTAACTTGCAAGTATTGACACAGGTGGTGCCTGAAGGGCTACAGACAAGTGGCGCAAGAAATTGTTGCAAGTGGCACAAGTTCAAAGTTGCTGCAGCAAAATTTAAAGGGCCAGAGGCCTGTTTGTGAAGCAGTGCTTAAACAAGACTGTTGCTGCTAAAAGACTGTGTTGCTGCTGCATAAGATTTTTTGGCCATGGAGGAGCTGGCGAAGTACCCTGAGGAGGCGACTGCCCAGCAGCGGAAAATGAATGAGCTGTGGGCCCAGCAATTGGCTAAGCAACGTGAAGCAAATGACAAGCTCCGTGCGCAGTTTGAGACACAGCAGCAGGAACTAAAGGCCATTATAAATAAGAGACCGCAGTCTGTGAAGAGTGGACTTACCACGTTTCCAAGGGGCCCTTGGCAGGCTGGATGTCCAGAGGAAAAACCCAGAACCGGGACTGCTGCCAAGCGTAACCAGCCCAAAATGGTGCAGCGGATGCCTGCAGGTGGACATGTGCATGAGAGGTTTGTCCCGTGGCGAGGAGGCCGTATCGTCATCCAAGAAGGGGTTAACTTCAGAACAGGTGGAGCTGCAGAGCAAGATGGATGCTGTTTTTACCAAGGGCAACCACCTGCAGGAGCCTGCTACCACCGCCCGCAGGGGGAGCCATGTTGGAGATGCCACGAAGTGGAGAGATTTTGTCCTGGCTGCCCTCCTCAGGAGGAGGCCGGAGAGGTTGCAGCTGCAAGCCCTGGAGCTCAAGGTGAATGCAGCCCCACCCATGGCTGACATGGACAGTCAGCAGGAGAAGTCCAGACTGCTCCCAGAGGCCATCCCCGGTGTGCAGACCCATTCATGAACCCTGTAAGACTGCTCCAGTGGGGGGGTATTGCGGGTGGACACCTGTGTGGGGGACTCCCAGGCATGGATTGTGGGACAACCAGGGTGGACCATGCAGAGGCCCAGCCCATGATGCCTGAGCAGGTAAAAGAGTGCTGAGAGCAGCAGGACGCTGAACATGAACTCAGTGTCTCCCAGGCTGCATTTCCTGAGGGGATTCGTGACTTTATCAACTATGTTAAAAAATAATGTCCCAGCAGAAAATAAATTATAATAATGTATGGATCACTTCTACTGAGGTCACACAGTCTGAGCAGGGGGAGGATAGCCGTATCACAAAGCTAGCTCCAGCCACTGCACTGGGGTGAACAAGTAACTACTGGCTTAAGTGGAGGGGTTTGTCGTTGCCCATAGCAACAAGGTGTCCTCTGCCCCTCTTGTTGTGGAAACGTATGAATGTGCGGGCCCTTTGAAGCTGTGGGTGAAGTGTCTGTAGTCCAGTTGGTGAGTGTGTCTGCAATAAACCCAGCCCCACTGTGTGTACAGGAGGGAAAAAGTGCAAGTTGCAGGTTGCCCCTAGTGGTTGGGGCTGGTAATAGCACATTGTGCAGGTGCGGTATGTCTGGGGGTTGATAGCAACCCTGGGGACTGGTGCGGTCAAAACAGTTCCCTGCAGAGCTGATGGGTTGCCAGTAGCAATCAGGGGCGCTCTGCTGGTGGGGAAAAGGTGATTGAGTTGCCTGGTTGTGAAACACGGCCAGTGTGTTGCCTGGAAAGGAGAAGGAAAACACCTGATATGAGGAGAATATGAGGGTGAATGTACTGGTTAGTTACCAAGGGGGAAAAACACTCTGTGAAGAGTCTAAATTGCAGTGTGGGAGTGGATGTTGTGTGTCTGTGCTACAGAGGACTGATGATGAAAAAACGTTTGAAAAAAAAAAATGTGTGCCAAGGCAGATTATGTGTGCAGCCCCAATCAGGTATTACAGAAAGTTTAGCTGTGCTGAAAAATCCATATTTGTGACCCCGTAGGAATGAAGAGAACAAATCCATGCTGGGACCTGTTTTGTGCACCTGAGGAAACTTGCTCCAATGGTTGCGGGTTTTTGGGCCCGTAGCTTTTACTGCAGTGGTCAGAAAGACTACGTGACTGTAGGGAAAGGAAAATGGGAGCCGCTAACCCAGAAAAGAAGAGGGGTTGCTCAGACCTAGTGAGGGGCAGGTCAGTATGTTTGAACCCCAGATGGGAAGGAAATCCCTAGTAATGAAGCTAGGAAACGCAAGGAATTCCCTATGTTGCAGTGTTTGTCACAGTATCCCTGAAAATAACTAGCAGGTATAAATGAGAGTTCTCCCTTGGAGATAGATGCAGGAGTGGTCCTGACAGGCGCTAAGAGTTCTCCCATGGTGACAGCTAGTAGCCAAGAGGCAGAGCTTCAAGAGCGGGTCAGTGAGGACCAGGGTGACTTGTTTTGAAGGGAGGTTTTGGTCTCCTCATGATCCTGCAGACAAAGAGGTAGCAGGTTGGGGCTTAGGTGCGCCCCTAGGGCAATGGTGGATAGTGACCCCGAAGTGCTTTGATGTCCTTAAATGCCTCTGGTGAAGTTAGTGGGTTGCTGGATCCAACCAAGGGTCT
This sequence comes from Phyllomedusa bahiana, assembly GCA_025379985.1. Lineage (NCBI taxonomy): Eukaryota > Metazoa > Chordata > Amphibia > Anura > Hylidae > Phyllomedusa > Phyllomedusa bahiana. Next base: position 72,715 of record JAODAL010008223.1, on the reverse strand, counting down.
CCTGCTTATATGACACCCAAAATAGGGAAGAAACTGCCCAGTGGGCACAATACCAAGCTAGTCTATGTTTGGGAAAAGGCTACTAGGTCTGATAGCGCTGGTAATGGGATTGTCATTAGTAACCCTGGGGAATGTCGGCATGCGGGCTGGGGTATGGCCCTATGTAGTAGAGCGGTGCGGTGGGTTGGGGACACCTATAGTAAGTGCCAGTAAACTGTCTGGTGCCCAATGTGTGTTGAGTGCGTGGTATGAGCCCACAACTAAATTGTATGTGGACCCGGTCATCTCTGCCCCTGCCCCCCGGGTATAGGGAAGATGTTGTCCCAAAGTAGGAGCTTTGACCCCGGAGGAGCCTGGGCAATGTGAGAAAGCCCTATGGGCTTTATCAGAGGGAGGGATATGTGACAGAGCGAAGGGTGGTATCGCATGATCCTGCCACTAGAGGGTTTACGGCCGGAGACCCTCTGCAGATGTGCCACCGAGGAACTGGGCTCGGTGGGGGAAAAGCCACCTATTTTTGTGTCAGTAATATAATACTGACACTTACGGTAGCGGCTAGAATAGCTGCAAGGCAGCTAGGTATCGGGTGGCTCTTCCGGGACAGCTAGCGTGTCGGCGGGTGGCTGTCCCCGCATTCCAGGTCCCTGGGGTCCAGCCCAGATTGGACATCTCTGGGAGGCCTATAAAAAGCCTAGTACTCCCAGGTGATCTGGGGGGGTGGCTGTTACCTGAAGGTGGGGAAGCCAGAGCAGAGAGAGAGCTCTGGCCCCCCAGAGGCTACAGGGAACCCCAGGACACAGTGGGGAAAAACTTAGTTTGGGGTGGTTTGTGCAAATAGGCACAGCCCCGGGGAAACAGAGGGGGGACTCGGGTGAGAAAAGAAAGGTGGCCAACGGCCAAGGATTTTATTTTTTGGGGTTTGTTTTGTACACTGTGTCCCCTTAATAAAGTTGGCTAACTGTAAAGAAAGCCTAATGTCGGAGTGGCCTTTATCGTTTACCAAAGGACGGGGGATCCAAAGCGAGAAACCCCCCGGGAAAACCCCCCAAGTTTGGTTGTCCCAGAGCTGAGCGGCTTTTTTAAAATTTATAAATATATAACTTTATTGAAAAATTTGCCCCCTTTTTTTGTCATTTTTCCCTTCATGCAATTTTTCTACTTTTAAAAAACTGCATGTAAACATTGCACAGAAAATTGGGAAAACAGCACAACAATACTTAAAGGGGTTATCCTAGACTTTTAAAAACCTTCCTCCCACTGCGGAAAAATACTGATGACATCGCTTTCATGGATCACGTGACGATGCAGCAAATCACTGTCCTCTGTGGTCAAAATTTTGGGGTACAAGCAGACTTTATGACTGCAGAGGCAAGAGATTGATACAGCATCTTTCTATCTATCTATCTAAATGTTTTCCCTCCCCTAAACTTAACGGTTTTGTCTTAAAAAATTTAACTTTTTAATAGGGAAACTATTTTTCACAGATTTTTCGTACTGTGATTGTTTAAAAAATCTGTTTCCTAAAATATTTTGCTTTTTTTAACCCCCTTAAGGACCCACCCCATTTTTGGGGCCTTCCTGACTTTGCCCTTTTTTTTAAAAATCTGACATGTGTCATTTTAAATGTGAGAAAAAATTTTTGAAAACTTTTACCTATTCATTTTTTTTCCCTGAGTTTGGGTTTTTTCTGGGGGAACACTTGGGGCTTTAAATTTTTGTAAAAAAATTTTATCCAAAAAAAAGCCTTTTTTTTTTCGTAAAAAATTTTAAAAAAATTTTCCATGAAAAATTGAAAACCCGGGGGAATTTGAAAGTTCCAAAATTTTCTGCGGAAAGGGACGGATAATTTTTCACCACAAAATATTTTTTAAAAACTGGGATCTACCAATGTCCACTATAGGTTGGCATCTTTTTTAAAAATTTGTTTTTTTTTTTTTTTTTTGTGACTTTGGGGCTTAAAAATTTATTAGAAATTTCTCACATTTTCAAGAAAATTAGCAATATACATTTTTTAGGGACCACCCCAGTTTTTGACGTGGCTTTTGGGGGCCCTGTTTTTAGAAAACCCCCTTTAAATGGGGGCCTTCAAGAAACTAAACCCCTTAAAGGGTTTTTTAAAACCCAGTTTTTTAAGAAGTTTTTTTCCCCTTTTGGTATTTCAAAAGAAATTAAAGCAAACGGGAAAGGTAAAATTTTCAAATTTTCACTTTTTTTGGGCAGATATTCATTTTTATCCTTTATTCCCCGGAATACGGTAAATTTTGACCAGGTAAGGGAAATTGAAATTACTTTCCCCCCAGGTCGGGCCGTTTTTTAGAGATCCCAATGTGGCCCTAGTGCTTTATTTGGCTAAACCCCATAACCCCCAGAATAGGAGGTGCCCCTTACGGACTCTGGGGTTCATTTTAAATGAAAATTTTAAATTTAGGGCCCAAATTTATTTTTTGAAGGGGCCCCTTTGGGGGCTAAAATTTTAAATTAAACCCCAAATAAAAAAGCCCCTTTTTGGGAAACCCCCCCCAAGGTAATATACGGGGTTTTTGTAGTGAGTTATCAAACCCCACAGGTGATTCAAAAAAATTTTTTTTTTTCTTTTAGGCGGAAAAATTTAAAAAAAAAAATTTTTTTCCCAAAATAATCTACAATTTTAGTTTAAAAAATGTTTCACTTTTACAAGGAATCCTGGAAAAAAAAACCCCCAAAACTTTGTTTAAACCCTTTCTTCCAAGTTCCCGGGAAAACCCTACATGGGGGGTTTTAAAAATGTGGTTTTTGGGGGCCCCTGGCGGGCGTACAAGGGGGGAGTTTCTATTTGGGGTTTTTTGGGAAAGCAGATTTTGGTGGATCCATGTCGCTTTGCAAAAACCCCCAAAATTTCCAGAACAGGTTTTTTCCTTCCAAAAAAGTCGCCCCCCTTTTTTGTTTCAACACCCCCCAGGGAATTTTCATTAGGGCCCTTTTTGTGCATTTTGGGTTTCACAGGTGTTTTTATCGGTTTTTTTTAGCATTGGGGCCCAAAAAAATGGGGGGGGGAAAGGGAGTTCCACCATTGGCTTTTTGGGGGTTTTAATTTTTCCAAACGTTCACCGTGCACTGTTTAAAAGATGGGTTTTAAATTTTCTATGGGGGGCGGGAAAAATTGCAATGGTATAAATTTTAAATAGTTTTTTTTTTGTTTTTTTTTACTTTTTTCACAATAGAAATAGGTTTTAAAAAAAAAATGGGGTTTTTTATGTTGTCCTATTCTGAAAGGTTTATAACTTTTTTATTTTTTCTGTGTTGGGAGAGCTGTGTAGGGCCTTGTTTTTTTTCGGGGTGCATTGATTTCTTTTATTTTCCCAAATTTTGGGTTCATGCAAAACTTTTTTCACCTTTTTAAAGTAAAGGGTTTTTGTGAGGTTTTTTTTAACAAAATTTCAGCTTCCTTTGGGAAAGGGGTTTTTTTTTTTTATTTTTTATAGCGGTCACTCTGGCCCTTTTGATATGACAAAGCTAGCTTTTTTCAGCAAATGTTTTTATTACGCAAAACCCAATTTGTATATTTTTTTTTTTTTTTTTTAAATGCTTTTTTTCAATAAAAACACTTTTATTCAAACAGGAAAAAACCCCATTTTTGCATCGCCCAAAGTCTGGGGAGCCATAAATTTTTTATTTTTCTGTGTACGGAGCTGGTAGGGGGTTGTTTTTTGCAGGGAAAAGTTGACATTTTTTAAATTTGGGATTTTACTTTTGGGGGGACAAGACTTTTGATCATTTTAAACCTTTTTTGGAAGGCAGGGGTGAAAGAAAATACTGCAAACCAAAAGTTTTTTTTTATTTTTATTTTTAACAGGCTCGTTGCCCGTTTCCGTAATAAGTTAGCTTTTCTCTGTGGGTTTGATACGAAATTTGGCGATACCCAAAATTTTTTAATTTTTTTATGTTGGGGGAAGGGGGAAATTTTAAAAAAAAAAAAAAAGTTTTTTTGTGTTTTAAAAGAATATTTTTATGCATCGGGGGGGGGTTTGGGGGGCTTTCTTTGGGGGCCATAACTTTTTTAAATTTTTTTGTATTCAGGGGCTTGGGGGTTTTTGGGCCCTTTTTTTTTTCGGGGTGAACTGGGCTTTTTAATTGGTACCAACAGGGTTTATAGGGGTTTTTGATCACTTTTATTCCTTTTTTATGTGCTGCGCGATGAACAAAAATCTTAATTTTCTGTCATTTTTTTTTTTTTTTTTTTTTACGGCGTTCCCCGTACGGTAAATTAACATGACAGATTTATAGGGCAGGTCGTTACGCAGCGGCGATACCAAATATGGGTACAATCTATTTTGGGGCGATTGGCGTTTGTGAAGGGGAAAAGGGCGATGTACGTGTTTTTATTTTATTTTTCGTGTTTATGTTTTACATGTTTTTCACTTTGTTTACTTTTTTTTTACTTTTTCACTTTTTTTTTTTTACTTTTCCCCATAGGGGATTTGAATGAGAGATCTTTAGATCTCTCATTCAATAGGAATCAGTGCATAGCTTGTTGCTATGACTGGTTCCTATGACAACTGTCTGTCACTATGCCGGGGCGTGCCCACAGGGCATGGCCGGGCATCGTGACGTCACAGACAACCCGGGCATTCTGTGCCCTCCGTGCTGTCTGTCAGAAGGCAGGAGCTGCATGGATCGAGCGATCTCCTCCTGTGTCTTCCTTGGTCGCAATAATTAAGGGGTTATCCGGCCCCCCTCCTCCCCCCCGGAGTGATCGCGGGTCGGGGCCGACGCTGCGGGATGTCAGCTGTAATATACGTAATATATATAATATACGCATACGTCCAAGGTCGCGAAGGGGTTAAATCACATTTACGTAGCTATAGAAATTAGACATGTTAGTTTAATTTCTCTATAAAAGATCTTATAAATAATTGCATGTTCTTCTTTATAAAGGCTCCATTAGATCTTCATTGTCACCCTGTAGTAAAAGGGAATCTAATATATTACCCCCAAAGACGACACATAATAGTGGAGAAACATGTTGGGTGGGAGTGGGTGTCTAATACCGTTAGAAAGTAATATTTGGTTCCCCGTCATCCTCAGACAGCACACAATGGGTTATTATCCTCCTCAGCCCAGTTTGGTCAGAAGAAATTAAACGAGTATCAGGTTCAAATAATTTAAGCATTAATTAGATCCACCTCCCCATCTAAGCTCTCCCCAGACAATGAACAAATATTTTTTTTCTTCTGTCCCAGCAGGACTTATTATTTTTTATTATTATATTATTTACTATTTTAGGTTTTATTATTTTACTACAGTGGCTGCCTATGGTGTAGACCCAGGAGTTTCTTGGTGCATCTCCTCATTCCCCCACTACTGATCTGCCTAATTGGCCTGGAATCCCAGAGTTTCTGGTGCAGCCATGGCCTGTGGATACCTCAGTATGCGTTCCAGTTTGAACTCAGCAGTGCTTCCTTCCTTGATGGCAGCCGGAGGTTGAATGCTTCTCACTAGGAGAGAGGCACAGTATCAGAGGGTGGCTTTCTATGCCGGTTTATAATGGCATTTTAGCGTTTTCTATGTGCACTGCCAAGCTGCTTACTCTACATGGTGCAAAGGTAGGAAATGAGTTTTCTTATACCATCAGATTCCTCTGCTCATTTATGCCGGTCTGTGCTGGTATTGCTCTTCTGGTTCAGAAGATTGGTTCCTGCGGTCTGGTTTTATTTTTCTGAAGTCTTATCTCAAATAAGCAGCAGAAAACCTGAAAATAAAAGATGGAAATATGGCGCAAGTTCTGTGCTAATTGTTATCGGCTCCTGCTTGGTAACTGGGTATTTTTAAAATGCCACATGGTGAATCTGTTGTTTATGCAGAAGCTAAACAAATTATTATTTTTTGGTTGTGTTGCAACTACAGAAAGTCTATCAAAGGTTTTTTCTGAATATCGTTATGGGAGATTAAGGCCTTGTCCCCACTGCACGGGTTTTCACCCGGTTTTCAGACAGTTTTTGGTTTTGAAAACCGTCTGCAAACTGGGTGAAAACGTTTAAAACGGGCCTCTATGGAAAACCCACGCAGCAGTCCCCACTGCACGGGTTTTACGCCCAGCGGTTTTTCAGACCGCCGGCCGCCCGAAAAACATGGAACATGTTCATTTTTCCGTCCGGTTTTCGGATGGCAGAAGAACATGTCTATATGAAGGTGGAGGGCTTTTCTCCGCTAATTGCGGAGAAAAGCCTCCCCCTGCTGCCGTGTGCACAGCACGCAAACAGTTCAAATATCGGTTGGATAAACCGACCGGTATTTGTCCTGTGCCGTGTAAACAGCCCCTTACTCTCAAAACTGATGGAAAGGTTCCAGAATTTTGTTACCTGTTTAAACTGTGTGGATGCTCCTATTGGAGTGGGTCTCCACTTAGAAAACCTCTTATTATATACACTTTGTAAGATCCTAAATCCATTGCAATAAGTGCTCTGTTTTGGTTTCTCAGCTTTTAGCCATGTGAAGAGCAGGTTCTCTTCTCTGGGGGACCTATCCTGGCCTGCACTCTGCAGACATCCCATTTACTGATTAATAAATTGTAATGCTTACATTCCCCTGAAGAGCACTGCAGGAACGCTTTATTTTTACTACCAGACTTTCCCACAGCCTAATACCAGAGCTCCTAGCAGTGCAGAACCCTTCTCAATTAGTTTAAGGGATTGTAGCATAATTATAGCATTGCCTCTGCTAAGTAGCCCATAGGTTTAGCGCCCATTCAGGCCCAAGTACTCTTGCCTTTTCATAGGAAATAACAAAGCTTTTTGCTGTCTTCCCTTATAATATAGTTCCCTAATATTGGTACTGATATCCAGACCTTTAAGCTTGGCTTATCTTGCTGCTTATTTTTTTGACTGTGAAAGCATGTGTGCAAAAAAAAAAAAAAAAAACATCTTAGGCTCAGTTTTACTTCTGAGATAGATGGCAAAGTATTTTCCACAGCATTCATGACTGAATCAGTGTTTTAACTGGTCTGGGGAAATCCAGAGGAAAATCCAGTTTTCTTTTCTTTGTCTCAAAGCTCTACACAATTGATCCCTGAAAAACTATTTCCAGTGCTTGCCTCGGTAGCACATATACTAAAATTGGAGCAATACAGAGAAGATTAGCATGGGCTTATGCAAGGATGATATACAAAAAAATATATAAAAAAAATAAACAACAAAAAATAAATGAATAAAAAAACCAAACAATTAAGAACAAGCTTTGGGATGTTTTCTTCATTGAGGGATCTAATGAATAATAATGCTAAGTATTGTATTAGTGTCTGGTACGGCAGATACATAGATGATATCCTCATTATTTGGGGGGGGGAATGTGTCTGCCGTACCAGACTTTGTGGATTATCTGCATCTCAATCCATTGAATTTATCGTTCACTTATCAGATTGAAAATTCCTGCATTACTTTTTTGGACTTACAGTTGGAAGGCATACCAAATAAAAGAATTCTTACATCTACTTTTCGTAAGTCCACTGCAGGTAACACTACTTTGCACTTTAGAAGTCATCATCCCAGGCACACACACAAAGCCATCCCTGTTGGTGAAATGGTCCGGGCTAAACGTAATTGCAGTAGCAATAAACAATATGAAGCTGAAGAACAACAAATAGTTTCACGTTTAAAGAGGAGGGGTTATCCACCTTGGGTACTTAATAGGGCGACAAATATTGTAGCAAAAAAATCTAGACATACCTTGTTGGATCCATCCGTGAGGGAGACTGGGGAGCAGTCTTCTTCCCCGTATTTGATTCTAAAATTTAGCAAACAATTTGCACAGATTAAAAATATTGTCCACAAATATCTGCCACTGTTAAGAGATGATGATATTATTAATTAAATATTAGCTGATGGTGTGAAGATTGTAACTAAGAAATCCAAAACTTTGGGAGATCTTCTTTCTCCTAATGCTGTTGCTGTTGGAGGTCCAAAAACCTGGTTACATCACCTAGGTTTTTACCGTTGTGGATCGCATCCATGCAAGATGTGCAATTTTGCTTTTCCATGTAAGGTTTTTTCCAACAGTGAGAACAGTATACAATATAACATAAAACAATACATCAACTGCAATACCAGTGCAGTGATTTACATAGTCAAATGTAGCACATGCAACGTATTATATATAGGATCTACCATAAGAAAATTAAAGGTTAGATTCCTGGAACATCTGAGAGATGTAGGTGGTCCATTGGAACGCATTAAGTCCAATGTTGCAAGGCATTTTGCCGAAAATCACAATGGTAATGTAAATACGTTGCAGGTATTTGGCATTGAAAAAGTATTCAAACATAAAAGGGGAGGTGATCTGGAGAAAAGATTGAGGGACCGTGAGGCCTTTTGGATTCTCTCCCTAAACACTATGTTCCCATTTGGGCTCAACCTTAGGAGGGAAATTATGCTTCATTATTGAATTTATTTTTACAAGTTTTTCTTATTTTTCTAGTAACTTTTTCTGTTTTAGTGTTATTATCATTTACATCTAATAATGTCTGGTATGTACCTGAACTCATTGCAACACCTTGGCTTTTTTTCCCAGTATATCGCTCAGAATGCCTGTAGAAATCATTTGCATCCAGCGCACATTCCAGCTTCCGCCAGTTCCAGGTCTGGGCTCATTTGGGCTTCTGCGCAGGCGCTTGGAATTTCTATGCAATTGTATTCCTTTCCGGTTTCAAAGCGATACGTCATTTCCGGTTTGGTACGGCAGGTTTGAGCTATGAACCGGGAACACGCCAATAGGTGAGTTGAATGATTTTAAGATGTTTTAGTATAAATAAGCATTTGTTACATTTGTTATTTGCTACGACTAAGGGCGCATGACGCCCGAAACGCGTTAGACTATCATACCAACCACGAGGTGTTTCATTTTTGCTCTGCCTTCGGTTTTTGCCGTTGTTGAATTCCTTTTAAGATGGATACACAATAAAGTGCTGATTTTAACCTTATTTTGTCCGGCCGTCCATGTCACGCTGTCCCACAATTTGTTTCTTCATGCTAAGTATTGTATTAGGCAAAGTTATTTGACTTATGCAGTAGCCTGTCGGGCTTCATTTGCCTTTTTTTAAGTAGAATTTTTTCCAGTGTGGCATACTAGCAGAATATCCCTAACCTAGAGCTTGCCTCAGAGTTTTGGGGTATTTTTTCCCTTAAAATCATAAAGCCTTATATGAAAGCTGCTTCATCTAGAGGACTTTATGTTCAATGGATGGTCAGAGATAAATCTTCTTAAAACCCCTTCTATAACCCCTCATTTCTCCCTTCTAAGTTTTGGTCCCTATAAATATTCCATGACCTAAGAAGACGAGGAAGAGAGAGAAAAAAAGTTAAATAAATAAATCACTCTGGTCCAGAAGAAATCTCCCAATATATGGATTCCAAACTTTGGTATTAACTGGGAAGTAACCAATTATTATACTATTTTTCTGTAATGGATGTCTAAGAAGAAGTCCTTTCACTCTATAAGGCTCAGGCATCAAATCAGGTGTCTGCTTTTGAGGACTGGTTCAGCCTTACATATTCAATTGCTGATAAAGAGAAGTCAGTATCAGATCCTTAATTTCCATCCTGTAGAAAAGTCTGGTTGGTCACTATATCTAATGTATGTTCACCAATTCTCAGGTGGCGATAGAAATAATAAATCTGTCTACCGTTCTAATCTACCTTCCTTTCTCTTAGGTTGTTCTCACTATACTTTACCAGAAGTATTGTGGTTCTAGCAGAGAGCAGATTTGGAGGCAGTTTCCTTATTTGAAAACTGTTTCATCACAACAAGCAAATAAGCACTTCTCAGCTTCTTCAACACCACATAAACTTTTAAGTCAGTCTCTTTACACAAAGGTTTATTGATGAACATCAAAAGTTAAAAAAAAAGCCCAAGAAAATCTTCAGAATCAGACATATTAACTGGTTGAGTTCTAGGTATAATCTTCTAGTGTAACCATAGAGTTTTTTGGGGCTGTTTTTTTGGGATTTTTTCAGGTCCTTTGAGCAGTACATCCTCAGTGTAGTAAACAAGGTTATTCTGTAGTTATTCTCAGTGTAGTAAACAAGGTTATTCTGTTTTAGATAGATGCAATTATTTTCCCTTACAAAGAAAGATCTCAGCTAGTGGCCAGGTCGGTCCCAACTGAATTGAGAAGATCTCTCCAGTATTTAAACAACTCGCTCTGTCCACAGATTTGTCCTGTCAAAGTTGGGAAACCCATGTTAACTCCACATTGAATTTAGATAAGGTGGTCTCCTCCATAAGACTCATCCCTCCCCTTGTTGGTCAACTAGCTGTTTGCTTTGTTCTTCTCTTTTTACATTTTGCTACAAAACCATAGGGTTATTGTTTCCAATGAACCATAGGACCACACTATTCAACCTGAACAGAGGTATGAGACTTCAGCTTATAATGTATGACTGATACAAGATTATTAAGTTGGTAGACGTACAGTTTTCAGAAAGCTCAACAATTACATAAGGGGCTTCTTTGTATTAACCAGACTGAGAAAATTTCTGATTCTGATGGAATGTATCCTGAATCAAGAAGTTGTCTTCAATTCATAGCCAGGTTTAGGGTGTAGACTCAGCCTTCTAGGGTCTTCTCTATGACCTCTAGAGGAGATGTCAGAGTATGGAACTTGTTCCCTGGCTACACAAGAGCAACTTGGTTCTGCATGTTCTTTTTTTCATTAGCTGGAAGAAATTGCATTCATATGTCTTTCATCAGCTCCCTCTATTTTCTCAAAGTCTCTGGAGTATATAAAAGTCAGGGTCAGTGCTGTCTTTTCATTTTGACCAAAAAGGGACTAGTTTCCACTAACGTCAATGCTATTGAAGAAAATATTCTATAAACTGCTCATATGAAAAGCTCTTCTAATCTATGTCTATCTACATCCAGATCTGGAGAGTTACAATTGATGGCCTGGAATTTGGCAGGCAAAACCGTCTGGCAAGTTTCTATCTTAGGCAATTCTTAACATTGGTGGAGCCTCAGGCTCTGGCGTTTACCATATTATCAGCTTGATTTCTACATAACCATATCTCTCCTTCCAGTTCCTCACCTACTGTAACAAGGCGGTGTGAAGGGTGCCAACACAAATGCTCATAAAGTGAACTTCTAGGATATTAATACAATATGAGAGGATATATTGTACACTTACCCTCCTGTCAAGTGATTCTTTAACCCTTTAAGGTCTAAGCCTGTTTTGGAATTAATGACCAAGCCCTTTTTTTTCAAATCTGACATGTGCCACTTTATCTGTGAATAACTTTTCAATACTTTTACCTATCCATGTGATTCAGAGATTTTTTTCTCGTGAAATATTGTGCTTTAATTTAGCAATTAATTTTGGTCGATAAAATCCTTGTTTAGGTGTGAAAAATATCGAAATGTTGTGAAAATTTGGAAAAATTTGCCATTTTCAAAGTTTAAAAATTTCTGTGTGCAAGACACATAGTCACACCAAACAAAATAGTAAATAATGAACATCTACCATATGTCTACTTTGTGTTGGCATGATTTTTTTAAACATCCTATTATTTTTTAAGACATTTGGGGGCTTTGAAATTTAGTAGCAAATTTTAACATTTTCAAGAAAATTTGCAGAACAGATTTTTTTTGGAACCAGGCCACTTCTGATGTGGTTTTGAGGGGATTGTATGATAGAAACCCCCATAAATGACTCCATTTCAGAAACTACACCCCTTAACATAGTCAAAACAGTATTTAGGAAGTTTATTAACCTTCTAGGTATTTCGCAGAAATGAATGAAAAGCGAAGGTGAAATTTCAGAATGTTGACTTTTTTGCAGATTTCCGATTTTTGTTCATTATTCATTGGAACCCCGTAGAGTTTACCAAGAAATTGCAACTCAATAATGAATCTCCTTATTATGCAGTTTTTAGAAATATCCCACTTGTGGCCCATATGCGCTTTTTGACTCTTCCAAAGGCCTCAGAATTGAAGGAGCACCTTCTTGTTTTAGTATATTTTTCAGGCTTTATTGGGGTAGTGATGAACAGTGACAGACGTGGGAACAGAAGTTACAAACTGTCGTTTTAACTGATCAGACAGCTATAACAATATGAGTGAGGGGAACAGGGACTTGGCAATGAAGGGGTTCATTTTTTTTGTGTGTTTTTTACTGTATGTGCCAGTGATGATCACTGGCAGAAAATTGCTGGAACTTGAAAGTGGCAAACTGTCTGATCAGACAGCTGCCACAAATAGATCACAGGGACAGTGAAGTGATTGGGCAGTGGAGGGGTAAATAAAGTATTTCAGGCTGTGACAGCCCAGATCGCAGCACAGGGCACTAGGACCCAGCACAGAAATACAATCTCCTCACTCTCTCACACAGAGCAGACTGACTGACCAATCCCAGCGATCCTTGGCATGGGGGACTCCTGTGATTGATCACCTGCTGTGTAACTGTGCTAATCAGCTGTCAGAAACAGCAATTAGCATAGAGCTTTCATCTTATCTCTGCACAGGGAGACAGAAAGCTTTCATGACGGTCCTGGAACGTCAGGGTGCCTTAACAGGCAGTGAACCATGACGTTCAGGAACGTCAGGGTGCCTTAAAGGGTTAAAGACCTCAGAAAAAGAAGTTACAAGCTTTATCTTCCCAAGAATAGTATCGTAAAATCTGTCTGGTTTTCAGGTCAGGTAATAATAAAGGTCAGCAACATAAAAGACAAAGGTAAGCGTCCACGCCTCACTGGTCCAGAACCCAAGTCCCACAAATAGGCATGGTGCCGGGCGGCTCTTCTGGTGAGCGGTTTATTCACCCAGAAGTGCTGTTGGACCGCTTGAGTTGGAGGTACTGCCGGATATGTTACTATTCAGGATATGTTCACGTCCTTTTTAACATGGCATTTGAGTATTATGTTAACCAGGGAATCAGGGAATCTTGCCAGTTTTTTTCTTCTAGATCAACCTGCTCATTCTTTTGATAACCTCGGAGAAAAGGTAAAACTTATCTTTACGTCACTATTCAGAGAAATAGGGTCTCTTTTATTTCATTACCAAGCATCTCTTACAGATAACAAAGCCAGCATAGCCTCTGACAATGGACCTATAACAATACTTCCTACTGCAATGATTAAAAAGCATTGTCATTGGCTAGAGAAAATGAGCCAACACCTTTTGCTCTATAGCATCCTTATGGCCGAATAAAAATATTTAGTCTTACCAGATTAAAATTGCCAAGTAGCTACTTAGAGCGACATGTATGAATGGGGCTGGGCCAGAAGTCTGCCGTCTTTTTAGCCTAACATCTAGCACAGCCCCGTTCACTATATTTTGAAATCGCCCACACGGCAATACCAGGCGCATTACAGAGCGCCCATGGCATTTTGTAATGCGCCTGATTTCGGGGGCATGTGGGAGGTGGGCTGCACTAGAACCATACGAAGCTATAGATTTGTAGTTTCAGCACTTTCAACGTGGTTTACCTGAGCCAGAATTGTCGTTTCTGTGCTAGAATGCGCCTGATTTATAACCCTCAGTAGAGTGGGTTCATAAATCAGGTCCATTCTACACTATTCTTATAGGCAGAAAAATTGGCATCTACCGGTTTTTTCGGACTATAAGACGTACTTTTTTCACCCAAATTTGGGAAGAAAATGGTGGTACGTCTTAAAGTCTGAAAAATACGGTAGGTGCTTCTTATGGTCCAGTGTGTCTCCGACAAATACGATAGGTGTGTCTTATGGTCCGGTGCGTCTTAAGGTCCGAAAAATATGATAGGTGCGTCTTATGGTTCGGTGCGTCTTAAAGTCCAAAAAATACGGTATGCGCCATAAATCATACACGTCACCCTTAGTGTTCTCTACAAAATAAGCATCTTCAAAACAAGTAGTTTTGAAGATGCCAATTTTGTATACTTCACCCCACCCCCACCCCACCTTTCTTCTTACTGCGTTGGGAAATCCCATTGTGTGCTGCCTGAGGATGAAGGGGAAACCTAAGATTTTCTTACCAAAATCTTTCTTTCCCTGAGTCCAAAGGCAGCACAGGTATGCCACCCTCAAAAAATGTCTTTAGCGCTTTAAAAAGAAACACGTCTGTTCATTGTCTGAGGAGAGCTTATATGGTGCTTTCACACAGCGCAGTTTTGGTGCAGTTTTAACTGTGCCTTTATTACCAGAAGACTTTTTGCACTTATCTAAACTGTCATCAATTAGTGTGTTTGTAATCCACAAGACTTCAAACACAATAATTGATTACTTACTTGAAATACCTTTCTGACCAATTTAGACAACTGAAAGAAGCTTGCTGCTAATAAAGGCAGTTTAATTGGAACGCAGTTAATACTGCACCAAAACTGCGCTGTGTGAAAGCACCTTATGGGTGATGTGGATCTAATTAATGCTTGAATTATTTGAACTGATTCTTGTTTCTTTTCTTGTCCTAGCTGGGGTGAGGAGGATATTAACCCATTGTGTGCTGCCTTCGGACTCAGGGAAAGAAAGATTTCGGTAAGAAAATCTCAGATGTTATTAGTTGCCGATGGAAATATGTATTTTTGTATATTTATACCAACCCATTCACTTATCAGACCTTTGTTTTTTGATTTCTCCCTCTCCTTCCCACACAGAGTAACTGACTATTGCCATTCCTGCATACTATCTATGTGTTGTGGAAGCATTTATACAGCTTAGTGCATGAAACTACAGAAACGGAGCATAAAATACTATATTTTCCCTAGATGAGTCTCTTTCTTTTATCCTAAACTGCCCTCACATAGGGCAACATGGAAAACCTGACAATGATGTTTAAACTGTGTAGAATATCGTTCAACAACGCAATTTTTTAAAAGAAGGATTTAGAATTTTTTTTAAAGTATTAAACAAGTAAATAAACTTAATATTGCTGTAATCAAAGAGACCAACAAAATAAAGTAAACGTTATTTATAAAATAAACATGTTGGGCCACATGTATGAAAACTGTCTAGGTCTAAGACTTTCTTTGTTGTCCATAGCAACCAATCAGAGCTTTCCTTTCATTTCATTTAGTGCTCTGAAAAAATAAAAGGGGAGCACTGACTGGTTGCTATGGGCAACAAAGAAAGTCTTAGACCAAGACAGTTTTCATACATGAGGCCCGTCATTTATACTGCACTATGAAAAAATTAAAATGACAAAATTTGTCTTGTTGGGAAGGGGTTAAAGCTGCGATGTCTAACTTGATATGTATTAGTAAAGTCTAACTAGCCATCCAGCCAAAGTACCTCTCTGTTACAGTGTTGACATAAAATCTACAAGAACAGCTTAATGGACTGGAAATCATTAATCATTTGTCATTTTACTGTATTTAAAGTGCAGAGTTTCCTTTGAATAGTACCATGAAGTTGATATCTAGATGTAATATGAATGTATATATGAGTAATAGTACAATTCTGCTGGTTGCTACTGGAAATGATCTGGCTTGATCCTGTTAAACATGTTCCTCAGAAATTAGTTTATTTCCTAAAGTGGACCTACGTAATGCCTGATATAAAGACTACTGCTCCTAATCTGTCAGATTGTGTTCTGCCAGATCAAAAACCAACAGATACTTGGAATTGTTAAGACCGAGCTGAGAAGCAATCAGATATATGATTACAGCTCTGGTGCTTCTGTAGAAACATGATGGACTTGGAAATCAGTGGACTATAGGTATTACTAAATATTTCAAAGTTACATAATACCATATATACTCTAGTATAAGACGACCCAAATATAAGCCGAGGCACCTACTTTTGCCATAAAAAACGGGGAAAACTTATTGACGCGAGTATCAGCCTAGGGTGGAGAATGCAGCGACCAGTGATGAGCGATTGTGTCAACTATCGTTATCGATTCGATAGTCGATATCGGCAATTATCATGACAATATCTGATAGTCGATAACAGATTATCGCTGATGACCATTGAAGTCTATGGGAGAGGAACAACACCTTCATTCTAACACCCAAACAGGGATGGAGAAGCTGGAATTAACATCCACAACAGTAAACTGGATACGTGCTACATCTTAGGCAACACACTTAGGCAACAAGAGTCACAGAAAAATACTGACAGACTATAGACTATCCCTGTCTTGTACCACAGCATGACCCTTAAACCTGCAGCCCCCAAATTATAAAGTGCCAGAAGGCGGATTATTTTTTAACCACATTTTTCTTGAAGGGGCATTGACTATCCTTTTCCCGGGGAAAACAGCTGACCCTTAAACCCGCGACCCAAGATTAAAAAGTGCCCAAAAAGGAGTCTTTAACCCAATTTTTGTTAAAATGGGCTTGACTAACCTGTCCTTACCCCAGCATGCTTTTTAAAACCCGTCTGACCCACAATTTTAAAAATGCCGGGGAAAAAGGGGGCCCTTTTAACCACCATTTTTAGGGAAATGGACATTGACTAACCTGTCCTTTCCCCACATGACTCTTAAACCTTTCGACCCACAATTTAAAAATGGCAGAAAAAGGATCTTTAACCCCATTTAAGTTTAACTGGACATTGACTTTAGCTGTCCTGGAACACAGCAGACCCTTAAACCGTCTGACCCCCAAAATTAAAAAGTGCCTGAAAAAGGAGTCTTTGAACCACCATTTTAGTTGAATGGCATTGACTAAACCTGTCCCGGACCGCAGCTGACCTTAAACCTGTCTGACCCACAGATTAAAAAGTGCCTGAAAAAGGAGTCTTTGAACCACAATTTTAGTTGAACTGGACATTGACTATACCTGTCCTGTACCACAGCATGACTTTTAAACCTGTCTTACCCACAGATTAAAAAGTGCCGGAAAAAGGAGTCTTTCAACCACCATTTTAGTTGAACTGGACATAGACTATCCCTGTCCTGTACTGCAGCATGACTCTTAAACCTGACTGACCCACAGATTAAAAATTGCCGGAAAAAGGAGTCTTTGAACCACCATTTTAGTTGAACTGGACATTGTCTATCCCTCTCCTGGAACCGACAGCATGACCCTTAAACCTGTCTGACCACAGATTAAAAAGTGCCTGAAAAAGGAGTCTTTGAACACCATTTTAGTTGACTGGACATTGACTATACCTGTCCTGTACCGCAGCATGACCTCTTAAACCTGTCTGACCCACAGATTAAAAAGTGCTGGAAAAAGGAGTCTTTCAACCACCATTTTAGTTAAACTGGACATTGACTATACCTGTCCTGGACCGCAGCATGACCCTTAAACCTGTCTGACCCACAGATTAAAAAGTGCCTGAAAAAGGAGTCTTTGAACCACCATTTTAGTTGAACTGGACATTGACTATGCCTGTCCTGGACCGCAGCATGCAGGTTGCATTAACCACTGAAGAACAGATTGGCGACGCTGTTCGTTACTGAGATTCACAGGGCACCGACTCAGGGATGACAGGCCTGATGGTCCTGCAACCGACGATCTGCTAGCTAGCGTGTTGTCGCCAGCACTGGAAGGAGCACCTTCTCTCGTACCTCTACCTTCATGTCCTACATCCCTCTTTGCTTGCTTACCACCTGCATTTCGCTCCATGTTCAGAAAGATATGGAAGAGTTTTTGACAGTCTCTTAGGACAGCCAACTAGGATTAGAAATAGAATTGTTTCTATCAAATATCTTTGAAATGCGGTCTGGTGGAAGAACCGTAACATCAAATCAACAGTGTTCTTCCTTCAGTCCCAGGGATTTACAACTGCCCAGTAGGATTAGGAATTGATAGTTTTCAACAAACTATCATACAAGTGCGCTATCTGCGCCAAACTGAGATTCCACGAGTGCAATAAAACTATTCAGAAGTTACACGGATGAGAAATTGCGTTTTTTGCAGTAATGACAAACGAGAACAGTTACTAGAAAATTTTCACAGCTAAAAGCATAGTTGTCTGTATGAATAAAGATAAGAACTGTGTCTCTGAGCTGAGCTGTATTGAGAGATATGCAGCAGATGTCTTGCTCTAATGTTAGACACTGAAAGACTGATGCTGAACAGGAAACGCTGGTCTATGCAAAACAAGGTCATTTGATTTTTCCAGCCAATGAGATCCATACACCACATAATGGTGACGTTGTACATCCTCCTCACCCCCCTCTATCCTCAGAGCTGATTGGCTGGCTGACAAAATGACAGGAAACACTGAAAATGGCACGATAGTAATAGATTATCTGTAAGATTGTCACCTAAAATATCGCGTGATCGGAAATTTCCGATCAGCCTAAAAATCGTGCCGATTTCAACTTTGTCGATTATAATCGCTCATCCCTAGCAGCGACTACTGGTAAATTTCAAAAATAAAAATGGATACCAATAAAATTACATAGGCAGGTATAGGCAGTTTAATGTCCCCCAAAAGCAGGTATAAGCCGGTATACACTCACCGGCCACTTTATTAGGTACACCATGCTAGTAACGGGTTGGACCCCTTTTGCCTTCAGAACTGCCTCAATTCTTCGTGGCATAGATTCCACAAGGTGTTGCAACGATGCTCAATTGGTACCAAGGGGCCCAAAGAGTGCCAAGAAAATATTCCCCACACCATGACACCACCACCACCAGCCTGAACCGTTGATACAAGGCTGGATCCATGCTTTCATGTTGTTGACGCCAAATTCTGACCCTACCATCCGAATGTCGCAGCAGAAATCGAGACTCATCAGACCAGGCAACGTTTTTCCAATCTTCTACTGTCCAATTTCGATGAGCTTGGGCAAATTGGAGCCTCAGTTTCCTGTTCTTAGCTGAAAGGAGTGGCACCCGGTGTGGTCTTCTGCTGCTGTAGCCCATCTGCCTCAAAGTTCGCCGTACTGTGCGTTCAGAGATGCTCTTCTGCCTACCTTGGTTGTAATGGGTGGCTATTTGAGTCACTGTTGCCTTTCTATCAGCTCGAACCAGTCTGCCCATTCTCCTTTGACCTCTGGCATCAACAAGGCATTTCCGCCCACAGGACTGCCGCTCACTGGATGTTTTTTCTTTTTTTGGACCATTCTCTGTAAACCCTAGAGATGGTTGTGCGTGAAAATCCCAGGAGAGCAGCAGTTTCTGAAATACTCAGACCAGCCCTTCTGGCACCAACAACCATGCCACGTTCAAAGGCACTCAAATCACCTTTCTTCCCATACTGATGCTCGGTTTGAACTGCAGGAGATTTTCTTGACCATGTCTACATGCCTAAATGCACTGAGTTGCCGCCATGTGATTGGCTGATTATAAATTAAGTGTTAACGATCAGTTGGACAGGTGTACCTAATAAAGTGGCCGGTGAGTGTATGTCCCCCATAGGCAGGTATAGATGGGTATAGACAGTTTAGTGTCCTGTATTGGCAGTTTAGTGTCCTCCATAGGTAGGTATAGGCAGGTATGTGTCTCCCATAGGCAGGTATATGTCCCCCCATAGGCAAGTATAGGCAGGTATATGTCTCGTATAGGCAGGTATATGTCTCCAATAGGCAGGTATAGGCAGTTATAGGCCAGTATATGTTTCTAATAGGCAGGTATATGTCTTCCATAGGCAGGTATAGGCAGATGTATGCAGTGTTTGTTAAAAAAAAATACTCACCTCTCTCCCCGCTGCTCCGATGTGCTGCGTCTTCTTCCCGACACAGGTGGTGTGATGTCATCAGGCCACGCAGGCAGCTGATGCGCTCGCTTCCTGCTCCGCAATATAGTGTCTTCAGCTGTATGTGCTCCCAGGAGTCGCATACAGCTGAAGAGTTCCCCGCCAGCGCCCGGGCCATGGCAGTGTCCGGACACCAACGGGTAACCAGAGAGTCAGCTGTATGCACTCCCAAGAGTCATACACAGCTGAAGCGATCCCTGCCGGCACCCGGGCCGTTGTAGCGCCTGGGCTCCGGTGGGTAACTCGAGTATAAGCCGAGGATGGCTTTTTCAGCACTTTTCAGTATATACTCGAGTATATACTGTATGTAATATACATTATATCTAGAATTAATAAAATTACAGTGCATATGCTTTTATAAAAAGTACACAAACACTTCTTTACATGAAGACAACCTTTAACAAGAACTTCAAAGGAAATGAATTTCATTGGGCACATTTATTCTTGCCCAATTTATATTGGGATGAGGACTTTAGGTTTGTTCTTTTGTTGAATTTGTATGTAAGTCATAAGAGTTACATTTACTAAATGTAACTCCAGCCAAAACTTTTTTTTTTAGTTTTGGAAGAGTTAACATCGTTTTTACATTTGTTGGAACTGCAAGTGTCAGCATGCCCCACCACAGATGTATTAATTGTATAGGTAAGGATTAGTACGTTTTTAACATGTGCTGCTGTGGCTCATTGGTACTTGTAGTTCAATGTTTCACAGCAGCTAGAGGCTGTGGAGCTATAGGTGCCAGTATGCCACAGAGCACGTGTTAACCACATGTACTAATCCTCACCTATACAATTAGTACATCTGTGGTGTGGCATACTGACACTTGTAGTTCTATCAGAACATATACAATTAGTACATACATGGTGTGGCATGTTGGCACTTGTAGTTCCATAACTACAAATGCCAGCATCCCACACCACACATATACTAACTGTAACTGCAACACAGGAGCGGCATGAGGGAGAGGCCTGGTTGTCCCGGCCTGAACATTATCATGGGGCGTGACTCAGTATGTGATGTCAAAATGCTAAGCAACACACCCCATAAGTCTTCATTCGTAACTAGGAGAGAGACGGAAGTCGGAACATCATAAGTTGGGGACTGCCTGTACTGTCCTACATGCTATACACCATGGGCGACATGTATGAATTCGAATGCGTAGTTTTTTTTTAGTTGGAGCCGACACACAGTATTTTGGCGCTTTACGTAGAGGGTAATGCGCCAAACTTTGTATGGGCATAGAGTGTAATGCGCCAAAAATCTGTCGTATTCTACACTCTTCTATATCTATTAAGACCTTGGGTGTCGGCGCCAAGTAAAAAAAAAAAGTATGCATTTGAATTCATACATGTCGCCCTCTTAATGTTTCAATGCTCGGATTATGAGATTATGAGAGTGTAGAATACGAAAGATTTTTGGCGCATTAACTAGAGTTTAGTGAGCCAAGTTTGGCACATTACACTCTATGCCCATACAAAGTTTGGCGCATTAAACTCTATGTAATGCGCCAAAAATCTTCATACTATCGTATTCTACACTCTTCTATATCTATTTAGGACTGGAGTGTCGGTGCCAAGTAAAAAAAAGGACGCATTCGAATTCATACATGTCGCCCCATATTTTTTGTGTTTTAGATCATTTCTAGATACTTCTGCGCCTTTAGCAACAAAAGGGGCCTAACCTCAGTAAATGGAAGTGGCTTAACATGGAGAGGTCATGATTTAGCATGCAATGCTGTGCGTTAAAATTTTAGTACGATTAGTGGTATAACATAAGTTAATTAATGGAAGACATAAACTTAGACTAGACAGATTTAACATGCACCAGGTTTATCAACAATATGTGACACACTTTAAGACTGTCTAAGCATTTGAAAGTATTGGTAAATCCATTCCATCATAAATATTCTCTTGATTTAACCAGACAAAATAGAATTTGATCCATAGCAGATAAATAAGAAAATATTTTGATGCTTAGAAATGTAGAATGAGATAAATATTTGACATAAAATGCATGAATCATTTCCTAAATTTAAAAGAAATCCAGCTAATGAAATAAGTGCAGAGTACAAAGTGGAAGTGCAGTCAACATCAACAAAAGCAAAAAAAGGGGCCTGACTTTCACAGATGTATGAAAGCTCAAGGCTCATTGTGATGTGATTAATCAATGAATAGCAGTGAACTGTGGCTAATGGAAGAATGGAGACAGCTACATGTGTCAAGTATAACATTGTAGATTCTTGGCTAGGCATAATTCAAGTATTGTTATTAGAACTGGAATTCAAAATGGTAAATGTGATTCTTCTTAAGCTGAATTTGACAGTATCCAGTATAATAATAGCATTAGAATGTTAATGCAAATGCAATCCTAATTTCCAAAAAGTTGGGACGCTGTGTAAAATGTAAAGAAATGAAGAATGCAGTGATTTTGAAATCTCTTTAGCCATATTTTATTTGCAACACAGTATATATATAAGAAATTGAAAGGTAGATATTTTTCCATTTTAT
The DNA here is from genome assembly GCA_025379985.1 of Phyllomedusa bahiana. Taxonomy (NCBI): domain Eukaryota; kingdom Metazoa; phylum Chordata; class Amphibia; order Anura; family Hylidae; genus Phyllomedusa; species Phyllomedusa bahiana. The sequence continues at coordinate 50,616 of JAODAL010008223.1, read as the reverse complement.
TTTAATCAATCAACTCATTTCGAAAATTGATGGCAACAACACATTTAAAAAAAACTTGGGACAGAGTTAAACTCTTTTAAAGTAAGTTACATGACTGTGCATAAAAAGAGTGTGTTAGAGAAGCTGAGTCTCTCAGAAGCAAAAATGGTCAGAGGTTCACAAATCTTTGAAAAACTGTGTCTAAATATTGTGGAACAATTTTAGAAAAACTTGCAAAGAATTTGACTATCCCAAAATGTACAGTACATACTACCATCAAAAGATTCAAAGAATCTGGAGATGTCCATGTGCTTCAAGGACAAGGCTGATGGTCAATATTAAAGGCTTGTGATCTACAGAGCCTCAGAAATGCATTAAAAACAGGCATTATTTAATCATACAAATCACTGCATGGGCACAGGAATACAGTGAGAAATCATTATCTGTGAACACAGTTTACAGTGCAATCCACAAATACAAGTAAAAGCTTTATCATGGAAAGAAAGAGCCATATATCAACACAACCAGAACTGCCACCATATTCTCTGGGGTAAAGCTCATTTTTTATGGACACGAGAGGAGTGGACTCATCAAGCTTGTTATCAGCTTGATATCAAGAGAGGAATCACCAAGTTTGTTATCAGTGCACAGTTCAAAAACCTGAATCTGATGGTATGGGATTACATTAGTGCCTATGCACTTAGACATCTTGAAAAGCACTATGAATGTTAAGCAGTACATAATATTATTGGGGGATTAACTACCCCCTATATGGGGACACAAAACAAGACTAAAACTTGGTGCACAAACAGGAGCCCCATAGGTGTTTTTGGGCACTTTTACTTTTAGAGGCACAAGGTGGTTAGTAGCATTTGGGGCACTATAGATGGAAAGCTAGTACAGAGGTAGGAATTGTTAGGAAAGCTCTGGAAAAGTGAAGAGTGTAAGTTTCCCTTTTCTAAGCCACTCATTGCCTTCCACCAAGCCAGCAAGCTCTGCACTGGAGAGGGGCAAAAATCGTAAAACAGCTGTCTGCAGATGAGTAGCACTGGCTTGGCTAACATCCCTGTCACGTTCGCACCATCTGGCCCTGGTCGCCGGCCATGGATGCTGCGTCCATAACTACTAGTTTGCTTTCTTTCTATGCTTCTGTGTGAACTCTGCTCTTAGACCTGTGATCCTAATTGATTTCTGGCCAATGCCTGTGGCCAGGAATCCTCCAGCACTCGTAGGGGTTAATCTATTCTCTGGGTGATTGACAGTTTCTGCTACCTATCACTTCAGCTCTTCTTCCTCCCCTTTCCTATTTATAGCCACTGCTTCCTCCTTCCTGTGCCTGCTATAGGTCTTTCTCACCTGTGTTTCGCCTGTTCTTCTGCTAGTCGTTCTGTGCTTACCTGACCTTTTGCGTGGACTCTGTTTTTCCCTTTGCCTCACGTTTTTGTACCTCACTTCCAGTTCTGTTGCCGAGTTAGATCGCCCGACTACGTGTTTTTTCATTCTGCGTTTGTTTCTCCTTGTCTGTGTTGCACCTTGGTTAGTGCAGCCATCAGTCTTCTGGTTGGGGCTGGCCTATTAAGCAGTCGGGTTACCCAAAAGGCAGGGACAGGGGCTGGGATCAGAGTCAGGGCCCACTTATCTGAGTCTTTGTGTGTGTCCCTGACTGTCCCTGAAAATCCCTTTTTCTTTCTGAAGACTCAGTGAGTCACAAGCAAATTGAGGATTTGGTACATCCAACAGAGGGCGTGAGAGCTATCAGCTCTTTTCCCATAACGCCTCGTTATATGTAGATGCTTAATGGGGTGCAAAAAAGGCTGTTTAAAATCACCACACACCAATATGGTGCTCTCCCCAAGGAGAGATATTCCCCTTTCCAGAGCGTTGTAAAAGACTCATTGACAGTTATTGCAAACACTTGATTGCAGTTTCACACAAGGCCCTCTAGGTTTTGATAACTTTTTCCCCTTAATAATAAAGACCTTCATTTAAAAACATCAGTTGTGTTTACTTGTGTTATGTTTGTCTCATATTTAAATTTGTTTGGTGATCTGAAACATTTAAAGGGGTTCTCTCACTACTGCATTTGGCAGCCTTTTGTGCTGGTTGCCAAGCAGAGCTTGTGAAATAAATGGGGCATGTTTCTCCTCCCAACAAGGAGTATCTTCACTCTCTGCAGACACGCCCCCACATTATGTGCACATGATGATTCATTCTGTGCGAGCTGGGGAAGGGAGAGGTTCTCAGCTGTCCAAGACTAAGGCTATGTGTACACAGCAAAAGACAAAATGCCGTCCAAAATACAATGGCATTTCAGTATTTGCTGTATAGACATCCTTAAGGAATCATTGGAAGTGAAAAGCTAAGTGTAACTTGACAGTGTATAGCTAAATTTCTTGTGCTCTCTACATACTCTGTAACTAAAATGGGTGTTTTCTGTCTCTCTCTCACATAGTGATATATCCTTCAGACTATTACACCTCTGACCTCTACAGATCTGCAGAACAAAACTATACGCTTTATCTGTTTGTGCTTGCATGGGACTGCACATCTGTCTCACAAGTGTTTTATGTGGGACTGTGCATCTGTGTCACAAAAGTGTTTTAAGTGGGACTTCATAGTACAACTGTGTTCTCTCTTTGTTTGTTATTTACGTGGGACTGCACTTATGTGTCTCAAAAGTGATTTATGTGGAACTGCACATGTGTCACTAAAGTGTTTTATGTGGGACTGTACAATTGTGTTCTCTCTCTATTTGGGATTTACTTGGGACTGCACATCTGTGTCTCAAAAGTAATTTACGTGGGATCTCTCTCTCTCTCTCTCAAAACATTAAGAAATCGGGAAGGGGGGCAAATACTTTTTCACACCATTGTAACTTTACCTTAATCACTTATTTGTGTACAGAGCAACTGTGTGCAACTGGTAACTACCACTGTATGGTCCCTGTATGGTGTTAATATTGTTTGTAGTATAATGGTTTAAATTCAGCAATGGTAACGGTTTATTATTCAGTCACTATGTATTATTCTGTTGCTTCCTCCCTTTTAGACAATGTCTCTTTCAGAGAAGGCCTTGCATATACTGTATCAATAAGACAATGATAATCTATATTCTGCACCCATCACAACAGCATGGCTTCACAGAAGAAGAGTCTGTGGGCTAAATTGCCCTGGGGCCATGTCCCACATTTTTTTCGATGTTTTGCTCCCATTAATTTCTTAATACGTTTTTTTTTTTTTCAAAAAATCTAATATTATTTATTGATTAAAATAAAGAAACATCTATGTATCACATCATGTTTCATTAAATACCCTATTGTAGAGTGTCAAAAGTGTTCCAGTGCCAGCTCCCATGCCGACCTATATATCTTCAAAACAGACTACAAACAAACTCTGTGCTCCTACAGTTATACACTGACCACACATATGCTAAGTTATAGAAGAGAAATGGAAATGAGCATGGCTGTAATGACTAAGGTAGCATGCATAGCAGATGGCACCCTATCAGGCCATCATGATTACACTTTAACTGCTGTGAGGTCACAGGTACAAACGTGATCTTTTCTTTGGGTGTCATTCCTATGATATTATGGTGTGCATTATCCCTGTACTGTGACATTAGTGTTTGTACAACTGATGTGTTGTAACTCACCAGAATGGATGACCCCTGTAGTACTGTGACATCATTGTGTACATGATTCCAGCATTGTGATGACACTCTAAGCACAACCCTGCATTGTGACATCATTATGCACTTTATCCGACTCTTATTACACTATGTTTACTGTCCCTGTACTGTAATATCACTGTGAGCATTAGTGAGTAACTTATTCCTGTGCAGTGACATCATTGTGTGCATGACATCACTGTGTATTATGCCTGTGTATGACATTATTTTGTGCATTATCTCTGTTTTGTGACATCATTGTGTGCATTATTTCTGTGCTGTGACATCATTGTGTGCATTAACCCTTTGCTAGACATCATTGTGTGAATGATGTCTGTTCAGTGACATCGCTGTGTGAATTATTCTTGTATTGTGATTTCCTCAAAATAGAAAGTATTTTCCAGCTTCCAGCAGCTCTTTCTGTTATATGTAAGGTCAGGGGTGTAGCTAGAGACTCATGGGTCCGGGTGCAAAACTTCATCTTGGGGTTCAAAACTTTTCAACAACAGGTTCCCAACTTGACAATAGCGGATGTCTGTGGTGTAGCGCGCTGCAGAAAATTATTTCCATTAAAAGGAATTGTCTAATAGAAGAAAATTTATTTAAAATGGGGCCAAACAAAAACAAGTTATACAGCCAAAGTGTTTGCTCCTCAAAAAATAAAAAAAATGCTGTGGGATGAACAGGATAAAAAATGCAATTTTGCCTTTTGTTTTCTGAGTTTAGTTTTTGTTGAAGTTTATGCTAAACAGTTCAATTGACATTTATCTGTATTCTGCAGGTCAGTAAGTATGCAAGGGTCACACTATCACCACTATATAGTGACTTATACCACCATAATGTTACTGACCAAACCAGTATACCAAGACCAATAATACCAATAACAACAATATACAAGGACCAAAGAATACTGCCATACACTGACCACATAACACCACAATACAAAGACGACATAAAACAATTGTACTGTTAATGAAGATAAACCATGACTGTACACTAACACCACTTTTACCGCCATACAGTGACCAAATAACGATAGATACCAGTGTACACAGGTTCTGCAGACTATATATTACCCCCATACAATTACCATATAGTGGTAGATAGCAGTGTACATAAGCTCTGCAGACATGTTAGTGATTACATGGCAGTTACATTTAGTGACGTCTTTTCTGATGAGTCCTTTTTTTTTTTTTCTTCATCCGGTACAGACCATCATGACGTCTTCTCCCAGCCACAACTCGTCCCTGAAGAATTTACCACACAAACATGTTAGACTCCAAACAGTGAAAGTTCCCCCAACCAACTCATTTGTGCCACCAGTAGGTAGGAACACACTCCATATAGTAGACACCCCCCAGATTAGATAGATGGATAGGAAGACGCTTCTTTTAAGTAGGTTAGACCTTAAACATTAGATAAGTGGCAGAATCTTCCTATTAATTAGATAAAGTCCATCTTCAGTATAGGGCCCCTTCTAGTAAGTGGGCAGGCTGTTAGGGCCACTTAGGGCAAATGGTAAGGACCACTTAGGGCAGGTGGTGAAGGCCAATTAGGGCAGGCTGTGAGGGCCACTTAGGGAAGGCAGTAAGGGCCACTTAGGGAAGGTAGTGAGAGCCACTTAGGGAAGGTAGTGACGGCCACTTAAACTAGTGGATTCTGTATACAAAAGACAACATATTTCTACCCGGTGCCTTGAAAGCTTCTTCAGCTCTCTTTCATCAGATAAAAAGTGTTCTCTGCGCAAGTCCGGCCATCACCTCTTGTCAGGTCGTATCTAATAGAAGCTTTTAAGTAACTAAGGGCAGGTAAGGCAGCCTGTAGCTCTCTCAGGCTGCAATTTTTGTAATCACATATATTTAGAAAAGTGATTAAATACCCATTTTGGAGAATCCCACGTCAACATTACATCGTGGCAAAACCCCTTTAAGGAAGGTAGTGAGGGCCACTTAGGATAAGTGGTAAGGGCCACTTCGGGTAAGTAGTGAGGGCCAGTTAGGGTAAGTAGTGAAGACCAATTAGGCTAGTTAGGGCCACTTAGGGTAGTGAGGGCCAATTAGAATAGATATACTCCTCCTCCCCCTATTAAAAAAAATAAAAATAATACTTACCTGGGCTCTTCTTCCCCCGTCGAACTCCGATCTTTGAATTCACAGCGGGCGGCGTGACGTCATCACGACGCCCACTCCGGGACGCCAGTTCTGACGTCTGCTATGCCCTAAGCCTAGAGATAGGCTTACAGAGTGAGCTAAGTGGCCAGTATCTGTGTATACTGGCTGCTTAACTTCAGTTGCTGCCTGCACCACGCAATTGGCGTCTATGTGACCTAGGGATGCAGCTGAGTGGTGAAGGGGGGCCCATGGCAACTGCGACCACTGAGACTCCTGTAGCTACGCCACTGTGTAAGAACTTGCTTTATCTATATGAGTTTTCTGCTTAGTTTTCTGGTAATCTTCATTTCGCACTATGTTGGGTCACATTTTAAGGCTTCAAAACCAGTTAACAATTTTCCATAGAGTTATGGTTAAAACATCAGGCGGTTCCTAGGGGAGGACGGGCTGGGAATAGCTGGGAAAGACATGCTGACAGGACCCACCCACCGTGGTCCCTATTCAGCTCACTGACCAGGTCCTCCCGTGTAGTTCTGGGTTGATCCCTGACCTCAGAATCATCCTTATCCCACGAAGTACGATCTTGCATGGAGTCCCAGACCAACGAAGATTGACAGTCATCTTGTGTTTCTTCAGTTTTCTAATAATTGCGGCAACAGTTGTTGCCTTCTCACCAGGCTGTTTTGTCTATTGTCCTGTATCCCATTCAAGCCTTGTGAAGGTCAACAATTTTGTCACTGGTGTCCTTAGACAGCTCTTTGGTCTTCGCCATGGTGGAGAGATTGGAGTCTTTTATACAGGTAACAAGTTCAAACAGATGCAATAAATACAGGTAATGAGTGCAGAGTAGGAGGGCTTCTTAAAGAAAAACTAACAGGTCTGTGAGAACCAGAATTCTTGCTGTTTGGTAGCTGATCTTATGTCATGCGATAAAATGCAAATTATTCAAAAATCATACAATGTGATTTTCTGGATTTTTTTTTTTTTAGATTCTCATAGTTGAAATGTACCTATGATAAAAGGTACCATCCATTCTCTGTAAGTGGGAAAATGTGAAAAATCACCAGTGTATCAAATACTTATTTTCCCCATTGTATATTCCTACTTATTGGATTGATTTTTGATTTTTAAGAGATACCATTTTTAAACAAAGGTGTAGGAAGCCCTGTTCATGTAGGCTGCTGCTTTGAGAATGAAGCATGTAAATGAATGACTGTTATGCATGGACAGACTGGGTGTGCCATAGTAGGAAGTACTTTTACAATGTTTTTTAGGTATGCAGAAATGTTGGAAATGTCAAGTAGCATGTAGCAAATACACTGACAAGCAAAATGGTAACAATATTATGAACCTTTGGCTTGCAGGCTCCATATCTCATCATCCACTACAGCTATGAACTTGAGACTACCATTATATTATAGACAATCATCTTGGATATCTCATACACAGATTTGACTTGCAACTATGTAGCATCTGCTTAGTTATGCAGATTCTTGTCATGTAACTGCATTGTTACTATTTTGCTCTTAAAATCTAAATGTTAAATTTTATTATTTTGTTAGTGTTTTATAAATCCACCTTTGGCTTTCAATACTGCCTGAATTCTTCTACAGATTCAAGCATGTCTTGACCAAAATCTGATCCTAGGTCTCCTCTACACGTTCCCAATGTTGGTACATACTGGTCTACCTACCTGGGTATGAATACAGCTTTTTCTACAACTATACCCACAAGTGTTCGATTAGGTTGAGGTCTGGGGACTGTGGGGCCATACAGCAACTCTCCCTCATTGTCATTGAACCATTTCCTTGCCAATCTTGACATATACATCGGTGTCATTACTATGTCGTCCTTTTCATACCCATAGTACTCAAGTATATGAAGTAACTCATGTTGTAGGACACTCACATATAGCTCAGCATTGAGACCACCATCGATCCTGGTCAAGTATCCAACGCCTTTGAATGTGAAACATCCCCATATCCTCAGGTTTCCTCCACCAAACCTGACAGTTTCTTCAATTTATCGATCCATTAGCCCCCTTGATCCTTGATTCTTCCAGACTCATTTGCAGCCATCAGAGTCAAGACTATTGACTTTCGTCTCATCGCTCCAAATCACCAGTTTCCAATCTTATACTGTTCACTTTTCGTACTTTTTTGCAAACTCAAGCCGGTGCGTCCTATGATGATATTGAAGTCGAGGCTTCTTCACCTCTTTTGGGCCATCATTCCAAACCTGTGTAATGTGTGTTGCATGGCACTTGCATGGACGTCTGTGATATCACTCTTATGAATCATATGAGCCACCTCAAACTACTGTTTTGTGTTTTTTTGTGCTAGAACCGATAGTCGTTGTGATAAACCAACTTGTTGACTTGTTATTTTGCCTGGACGTCCACCTCTTGGCTTTTGAATGGATGGATGGACTTCATTGCATATTCTTACAACTGTCAGGGCCTCACATGATGCAGTTTGGCAATTTTCTTGGCCCAGAGATGCTATCGATGAGCTGGATGATGCTGTTTCTCTTTTCTTGGGAAATCTTCTTCATGGCCGCTCGAACCAGTGACCTTTCACTTGGGAACTCAACCTATTAACACACTGAGCTATTAGGGAATGTGAGAATAGGTTGTAATTTGTAGTATACAAGAAGATTTTCCCACCACCAGGAGCAAAACAGTAACAATGCAGGTACATGACAAGAATCTGCAGAACTAAGTATATGCTGAATAGTTGCAGGTCAAGGTCATGTATGAGATAGCCAAGATGATTGACTATAACATGATGGTAGTCTCACATTCAAAACTGTAGTGGATGGTGAGATAGGGAGCCTGAAAGTCACAAGTTCAAAATATTGTTAACCTTTTGCTTGTCAGTGCAACTGTTGTAAGTATTCTCATACACAACATTGTTAAAGGGAACCTGTCACATAGGTTATGTCCCCCTTGCTGAGGGCAGCACAAGCTAGTGTCAGACCTGCTGTTCCCAGCGCTGTGTCCCTTATTCTGTAAGATGCAGGAGTTTTAGAACATTTACCCCTCAAATCTTATTCATGAGCAGGTGTTAGCCCCACCCACCAAAGGCTAGCCCCGCCCACTGACAGTTATTCACATGTTTCTACCTATTCACAGTAATAGGTTTATCAGTTGAGGTGGGCGGGGCTAGCCTCAGATGGGCGGGGTTTGAAATAAACTGACTCTTTGAATGACTCTTCGAATGACTCTTCTGGCAGAAAACTGCAGATTTGAGCATTAAATACACAAAAACTGCAGCAACTTACAGAATAAGGGACAAAGCACTGGAAACAGAAGGTCTGACACTGGCTTGTGCTGCCCTCAGCAAGGGGGGTATAATCTATGTGACAGGTTCTCTTTAAACATTGTATAATATTGTTCTACACATGCCACACATCTCATAGTAAGAAGTAGTCCCATCCAGAATACACTTTTATACATGACCTTCCTGTTGAATAATAGTTGTCGTGAACTTTGGTAACTCCAATAGAAATCACAAGAGCAGCAGTTTCCTTTCTGTGGAAGGTTCATCCTAGTTTCATTTCTGCTTTTGCCCTGTGTAGAGGAGCTGCTGCTGGGAAACTTTGTTATATTTTCAGAAATGGAATTTAAAGGAAATATGTTTTTAATGACAAGACTGCAACTAAATTTGCAGAATCATATAATGAAGAATCCTCTTGCATTGCAAAAGACTGTCAGATTAGAGTGTACTGTAAAGGTAACAAAGTAGTAAAAAATGAAACAGATATAAAACAGATTGAGGATCCAAGGTTTTATATGACATAAATGCAGGCCTCGCAGCTGCTATAGGGGCCTCTAGAAAGAGAAAGAAACCAAACCAGTTGGCCGTATCCTATATTTTATTGAGTGGTGACAACCTTTGCAGGCATCTTCACAGGGCATACAAACACATATATGATGACTTAAAGGGGTATTCCCGTCTGATTAATTTTAGGCAAAGGTAAATAAACATCCGCACCAAATACATTGCTGTTCAGATTTAGCTTCATTTCATAGATAGAGCGGTTTATATCTCCTGCTTGTTTACAGAAGGTTTCCTAGGTTGTTGACTACATCTCTCTGCTCTACACAGTGGCCAGGTTGGTGACGTCATTCTTTGTTGTGTCTTGTCCACAGGATGAGAGCTTACTGAGATAAACTTTAGCCCCTTAAATGAAGAACATAACCTTTCTTGGAATTTTTTTTTTGAATGAACTGAATGAGACCATCGCTTAACTTTAGAACTTTAGAGCATGTAGTCTGTGGACATTTGTGTGATTGCCATGAAGTGTGATGACACAAAATGTGCTGCAGAATTAAAGGGGTTATCTCACTACATTGATTGATCTTGCCTCAGTCCTGTTTTCTTGGTTTCATTTTGAATTCAGGGGCTTCTACTAGGCTGCAGTAGAAGCCAGGTCTGTAGCTATAGCGACCTGAGGAGCTGATGCAGCCCATACAAGAGGGGATATCTAGGAATAGGTAGGACACTGTCAATGTACATATATTGCAAAGTGACTTGTTTTTGCAAGATCTTTAACATAGAATGCAATCCTTGTAGTGAGACAACCCCTTTTATGCCAGAATGTAGCTGTATGGACTTGTGGAATCTCTATGGAATCTCTTCTTTCATCTGACCATCTCTCCTTCTGTCACTTACAGGTATGCATCTTTGTAGGACAACAAAACCCAGCATTCCCTCCACTGACAAAATCTAGATGCACAATCTTTCTGTCTATATTTTATTGGTATGCTTCTGTATGATGTAATAACAACTTCCTTGCCTGTCTCCCTCACCTACTGTGCATAGAGGCTTATAGTCTCCTTAATTTATTACTTCTGATCACTATTGGTGCTTTCACACAAAGGGCCACATGAAAACTGAATAGGTCTAAGACTTTCTTTTTTGCCCAATAGCAACCAATCAGAGCCCCCCTTTCATTTTTTCCAGGCACTATATGAAATGAAAGGCGAAGACCTAGACAGCTTTCATACATGTTCCCCAGAGTGTTTTGGTGCATTTTTTGCACAAAAAAACGCGTCAAAAACAAACCAAAAAATGCTCCGTGTGAAAGCACCCTAACTTCATACCCCACCCTCCTTGTATGCACCTAGTAGCACTGATCAAGCATTGAATCTGCTATAAATTACTGCCCACTAGTCATTCACAAATTGTTATGACATAAAGTGTGCAGCAGAATTAATATCAAAATTGAACCGTTAATGAACAAGGAATGATTTAATGGTGAATACTAATCTTTTCTTCTATCTGCTAACACAAGCACCCAACATGCACTATTTTACAACTTCACGTCAGACCATTTGTAACCATTTAAATCAGTGTGGTCTGCGTGATAGACGACTGCCAAGGGAACCTAACCTGGCTAATGCATAGCACTCTCCATGACGTCTTCGGCATCATTGGCAGCCATCATTTCTCCTCAGAGTGAATCAACTTTCATCACTGAACAGCAGTGAGGACCACTGGTCCCTCGTCCAGTGTAGATGCTTCTTGGCCCATGCAAGACAATAATGCCTGGTGTTGTGGTCAGGTTGTCATCATGTGAACAGCAGGACGAGGAGGACTGTTTAAATTCCATTTCAAATTCATCTCCTAAATTTATATGGTAAATCAGGTATTAAACAACTGTAAGGAAAGTTGTCATTAAATTTGTTATAGATCAGCAAGTAGTGCAAAAAGTCCTGAAACACTGAACAGTTGGATATGTGCATTCTAAAGCTAAAAGATGGTTCATTTAAAAAAAAAAATAAAATTTTATACACTGAACAGTTGGTATGTGCATTCTAAGCAAAATGTTCATTAAAAAAAAAAAATATATTATAATAAGAATTTTTATAGTGTAAATTTTCCTCTCAATAGGAGCTTCCGTGCATATGAAAATACAGCAATGCTAACTCACATTTATAGCCAGGCATACTGCTTGGACAGTGTCAAAACCCCTCCATCACCAATGTCCCTCTAACAGGCAAGGCTAGAAATAGGAGGTATCAGAGCTGATATGTCAGTCAATGCTGTAGAACCGCCCACAACCTGAACAGGAACTGGGAGCCTTAGTTTCAGGGTTGATTGGGGGGAGAGAGTATTTACTTTGAAAGCTGCCTGATTGCTCAGTTGAGTCATGATTTCTGCTTTGTTAACCCCTCAATGACATTGGACATAAACTTACATCCCAGTGTCGATAATTGGCTTTTTAGCGGGATCGCGCCACGATCCTGCTACACAGGCAGTAGGTGCCAGCTGCTAATTGTGGCTGACATCTGCCGGTTCCAGCGCGGAAGTGTTTGGATTTTTTTTAATGGTACTATAGAATATTGAAAACCCTACACATTTGGTATTGGCGGAACACATCATTTATACTGGAGAGTGAAAATGCCAATTAAACTGCCTTTATTACCAGCAAGCGTCTTTCAGTTGTCTAAATTGTTCAGAAAAGTGTTTCAGGTAAGTAACCAATTAGGCCATGTTCCCACGGCACCGGTTTGTGGCTGTTTTTTCAGACGGTTTGCAGTTTTGCAAAGCGTATGAAAAACCGTCCGCAAACTTTTACACGGGCCGCTATGGAAAACCCGTGCAGTAGTCCCAAATGCATGAGATTTCCGCTCGGCAGTTTTTCAAACCGCTGGCCGCCCAAAAAACATTGTACATGTTCATTCTTCTGTCCAGTTTTCGGACGGAATTTGAACATGTCAATGGGAAGGAGGAGGGTTTTTCTCTGTTCATTGCGGAGAAGAGCCATCCCCCTGTGGCCGTGTGCACAGCACGAAAACCGGACAAAAACCGGTCGGATAAACTGACCGATATTTGTCCTGTGCGGTGGGGATGCGCCCTTACTGTCTTTGAAGTCTTGTGGATTATAAACACACTAATTGACGACTCACTTTCCAAACAGTTTAGATATGTGAAAGAAGGTTGCTGGTAATAAAGGCAGTTTAATTGGAGCTCCGTTAAAACTGCACCAAAACTGTGCTATGAAAAAGCCCCCTTAAGGGGATAAGATGGAATTCTGTTTCATACAGAGGCCCAGATGTATGAAAAGTGTTGTTGTTTAAGCTGTCGTATGCAATACATGTTTATGTCTGCAAGTGTCGCGCAGACCTTCGTAAGTTGGTCACGTCATAAGAAAAATTGCCCATTCACCAAAAATGTCCTATGCTATGACAAATGTAGTCTAAGTCATGGCACTTTTAAAAAGACACATTAACTGCAACACTTCTAGACATGTCAGATACGCATACGTGTTGTATCACATGAATTGGCATAGACACACACCCACTGTCGAAAAGCTAAAAATGCAGGTCTTGTCATATGGAGTTATTCTTTTATATCTTTTAGAAATATGTTGTACATAGTACACAACATTATTTCTGTCGTCATCTGCTCCAGAACACTGACACCACAACTTTCATACATCGGAGCCAGTATATTCAAACGAGTAAAGGAAATATAAAAGTTATCTTACGTATGTTGCCGACACAAAGTGATATAAAATATACAGTATGCCACAAAAATGAGTACACCCCTCACCTTTGTGACATACTGCATGTAGAATCTCCTACATGGCTTTTTAGTATTACTACTGAATTATCATTTAGCTGTTTTATGTTTCCGAGCTCTTATCATCCTGTTGCAGCAATTTGCACTTGTCACTTTAAAGCAATTCAATCGCAAGATTTTCTCTGTCCAGCTAAATGACCTTGTTAGTTTACCTAGTAATGTAGGATCTATCATCATTACTTTGTACACACACTTAGCAACTGCTGTTAAAAGAGAAAAATGTCAAGAAGGAGCTGTAATTTGAAATTATACCACCGTGTTCTGCTTCTATAACATTCACAGTGCCACCTTTGCGTCTTAACTTTGCCTATTCAAGGGATTCTTTATTACTGATGACCTTATTTTTCTCCGTTTACTGGCCAGCAAAAACTAATGAAGCAGCTTCCTTCCCAATAATCCTATTTAGCTGAAGAACGGTTGGTCTGCATTATCTTATTGTTGGTAATAGGACATCTTACAGTTTTCATATTAGAAGACACAGTAAAAGGTCAGAGGTACATTAGGTAAACAGTCACTGTCACTTATATCCAGTAGGTTGCACACCCCTTGAAATGTTCCTCATTTTTAAATTTTATAGACACAAACTTAAATGTATTTTATTGATATTTTATGCGATGGAGCAACACAAAGTAGCAAGTATTTGTGATGTGTAAAGAAAAAGAACGTGCTTTTAGTAATTTTTGCAAATGAAAAATGTGGTGTGTCTATATGTATTCAACCCCCTGTACTCTGATACCCCTAAATAAAATACACTGTGACCAATTGCCTTTAGAAGTCATCTAATTAGTAAATACAGTCCATTTATATGTGTCACGGTTCACGCCGCGGTCCCCTGCCATGGACCGCCAGCGTGTCGTGACTTCCTGGTACTTGCCTGTCCTGTTGCTTCCTGGGGTCCTGTGTGCGCACTGTGCCTCCTAGGGCACGTGCGCGGCAGCTTCCTGCCTTTTATTGGTTTCCTGTCCTGTGCACCTTCCTCTTGACCTATGACCCCTGACTATAAGAGGAAGTTCCTGCCTTTGCTCTGGGTCAGTCTATTGCAGTCCTGTGCATTGCATTGGTTGTTGCAGTCTTATGCTGAGTCCATCTCTGAGCTCCTGCTGGTGTCTCTGGACTTAACCCCTGAGATGCTGGTCCAGTGTCTGTAGTCATCTGAGCTCCTGACCATCTGCCTGTCTCCTGTTGTCGTGTCTGCTGTCTCTGCACCTGTCCTGTGTCCTGCCTTGCACCTGTTCCTTAACCTGTTGTATCCTGCCGTGTCACCTGTCCAGTACCCGCTTTATCCTGATTTTGTATCCTGCTGTGTTCCTGTGGACGTGTACGTTTAAACCTGCTCTGCATATGTTTTCCTATGTTCCTTTCTACTACCGTCCTGTGTTCCTGTCCTGCACCTAGGCTGTCACCACAGGTAGCCACGTCAGGAGTAGCGACCTGGGGGTCCCCGCAGCTAAGTCTGTCCCGTTATGCGGCGGGCTCCGGTGAAGACCATGGGCCCCTTAGACTCCGCTCCCTGACGTGGTCTCCATCTACCATCCCGCCTGCGGTGATCACAGAGGATCCACACCCGGATGTCAGCGGTCGGCGCTTCGGCGTATGTTGGTTGTCGCCGCATCGTTACAATATGTGATTTATTCTCAGTATAAATGCAGCTGTTTTGTGAAGTCCTCAGAGGTTGGTTAGAGAACATTACTGAACAAACAGCATTATGAAATCAAAGACCACATCAGAAAGCTCAAGGATAAAGTTGTGAAAAAGTGTATTGCAGGGTTAGGTTTTAAAAAATAGCCCAAGCTATTCACATCTCACGGAGCACTGTTCAATCCATCATCCATAAATAGAAGGAGTATGGCACAACTGCTAACCTACCAGGACATGGCTGTCCACCAAAACTGACAGCCCAGACAACGAGAGCACAAATTAGAGAAGCAGCCAAGAGACCAAGGGTCACTCTGGAGGAGCTGCAGAGATCAACAGCTCACATGAGAGTATTTGTGCTCAGGAAAAATATTAGTCATGTACTGCAGAAATCGGTCTCTTATGGAAGAGTTGCAAGAAGAAAGCTATTAAGAAGTCAAGTTTGCAGTTTGCAAAGTACTGTGAACAGGAAACAGCAAGAATGCGGAAGAAGGTGCTCTGGTCAGATGAGACCAAATTTGAACTTTTTGGCTTAAATACCAAACACAATGGGCGACATGTATGAAACTGGCGCTGACTGGCCAGTTTTACACCTGTTTTTAATAGTTTATGATCCGATAGTATGCATGAAAGAGCATTATGCGCCAAACATTGGTGCATAGAGTGTTGTGAGCCACACATTGCAGCATAGAGTGTTACGTGCCAAACATTGACACATATAGAGTTTTATGCACCAAAATTTGTCTCAGTCATGGTATTGATTTGTGCAACAGTTTCATGCCACACTTTGGTGCATTTTTGGCGCATTCAAAAGCTTCCTTTCTGGTGCAGAATACGCCAAGTTTTGGCATATAACTGTTCATATATACTGTAGAACAGGGCTACAACAATTTTTTGGCTCAATGCCAGAAAACTGGCACAGTCCTGTTCATATATGTCACCTTATGTGAGGAGGAAAACCAACACTGCACATCACCCTAAACACACCATCCCCACCCAGAAGCATGGTGGTGGCAGCATTATGGTGTGGAGAGGCTTTGCTTCAGCAGGGACTGGGAAACTGCTCAGAGCTTATAGGAAGATGAATGGAGCTAAATACAGGGCAATCCTGGAGGAATCCTGTTAGAGCAGTGTTTCTCAACTCCAGTCCTCAAGACCCACCAACAGGTCATGTTTTCTGGCTTTCCTTAGCAATGCACAGGTGATCTAATTATTGTCAGTGCATTCTGTGGGAGATCCTGAAAACGGGACCTGTTGGTGGGTCTTGAGGACTGGAGTTGAGAAACACTGTGTTAGAGGCTGCCGTAGACTTGAGATTGGGGCACAGGTTCACCTTCCAGCAGGACAACACCTCTAAAAATACAGACAAACCTACAATGGAATGGTTTAAATCACAGCATATTCATGTTAGAATGGCCTGAAGTCCAGACCTAGATCCCATTGAGAATCTGTGGCAAGACTTGAAAATTGCTGTTAACAAATGCTCGCCAATCAATCTGACTGAGCTTCAGCTGTTTTGCAAAGAATAATGGGCAAAAATTCCAGCCTCTAGATGTTCAAAGATGGCAGAGACATCCCCCAACAGACTGCAGCCATCATTGCAGCTAAAGGCATACTTGCCAACTTTTGAAAGTGGGTATCGGGAAGACTCGAAGCAGCAGCTCGCGTAGTGCACCACCACAAAAATTTGCCTGACCATGCACACCCCCTTCACAAAAGTCACACCCACTCCCCCTGATTGTGGCCACCTCTGTACGAACTCCCCATGGGATGATAGCTGGGGAGGTTATGGGTGATAGGTACAGGTGGAAAGGTTATGGGGTGATAGGTAGAATGGTTTGATAGGTGGAGGTGAGAGGACTATGGGGTAATAGGTGGAGAAGTTATAGGGTGATGGTGGGTTGTATTTTTTGTTGGCTCTAGGATGCATAACACAATGGTGGGTAGATTATGGGGTGAATGCTGGGAAGGTTATGGGGTGATAAGTGAAGTGATAGGTGGAGATGAGGAGACTATGGGATAATAGACAGAGAGGTGGAGAGGTTATGAGGTGATAAGTGGGGGTTGTAGAGGGGTGGGAGAGAGGAGTACAGAACACAGCATACAATCTTGTTGGGTGGGAATAGTACCATCCCCCAGGAGATTGTGCTACGGCTGTGGTCAGTAACCCCCCACAATCATATTGTGGAGGTTTAACTCCGTATCCTGCACCCCCAGAAGATCAGCTGCAGGCATGATCTTCAGGGGGTGCAGGGATGGAGTTTAGTACTGTAATTTTTTTAATGTTCCTATATTTACACAGGTTTCCTCCTTGGACTATGTCAGACTCATTGGATTATCTCAGACCAATGTTGGATTGATTTCTTTAATAAAATGGTGAAAGAGGGCTGATGTCGGGGAGTGTTTATTTAAATAAAAGTTGTTTTGTGCAATTTGTGTCTGTTTTTTTCCCATGTAATTTCAGTTTTAGCAATGGAGGTCTCTGACAGACAACTCTTCATCGCTCGGCTTGGTGTCAGCCAGCAGTGGTTTTTGCTGCCCAGGGCTGACACTAACCCCGTGTCACTATTACCTCAGTACCTAACACAAAAACTACCGCTGGCTGACACCAAGCCTGAGCAATAGTAATGAAGAGGTGTCTGTCAGACACCTCCACTACTATCACTGGAATTATATGGAAAAAAAACACCCACACACAAATTGAACAAAAAAACTTTTATTAAAACAAACACTCTCTGACACCAGCCCTCTTTAACCATTTTATTTAAAAAAAAAATAGATCAAAGGTTGTTCCGATGTAGTCAACCAAATGGTAACCTGTACAAAAACAAACCTTACACAAGTACAGATAGCCTGGATACCCTATCCAGCATCCAGGAAAGCTGGGTGACACCCATTGCCCACAGGTAACATCCAGCTTTCCATGATAGTCTAGGTGCCACCATTGGGGGATGGAGTGTCACCCATCTTTCCTGGATGCTGAATAGGTTATAGCCATTGACAATTGCCAGAGTCTGTCCCCTGCGGCCTGTTTTCTTCCCCCTGCGACCGACAGAGACAGACCGCAGGACACAGGTGACAGGAGCAAGTGACAGGAGATGAGGAGGCAACTCCTGCCCCTTGAGGCCTGTCTCTTGCCCACTGCGACTGCCAGAGATAGACCGCAGGGGGCAGGAGACAAGTGGGCAACTCCTACCCACTGTGGCTCATCACCCACTGTGCCCCTTGCAACATGTCTTTGGAGGAGAAGATAGGCCACAGGAGACAAGAGACAGGCCACAGGAGACAACTCCTTAAGTCTGTCTCTTGCCTTCCTCCTTCCTCCTGCTGCAGCAGGAGTTTTCTCTCTTCTGACACAGGAGGAGGAAGAAGAGACATTGACAAGACTGTCTGAAGACGAGGACGCAGCGGAACCAGGAGTGGGAAGCAGTAAATACTTACCACTTCTGGGCAGTGTGCATGTCCTGAAAAGGCCATGTGCACTGCGGGGCTTAACTTTTATATCCAGCAGAGGCTGCCGCCCCCCGCAGTGGTGCCGAAGCAGCATCTTGACGCTGCTCCAGCACCACTTTTATTTAAAAAACCCCCGCTGCCTTCTGGTGGTGGGAGGTTTCGCTGACCCTTCAAGGTGACCCCCATTTGAGAGACCATCCTGCCCAACCTGGGAGGGTTGACATGTATGCTCTAATTCCCTTCCCACACTGTCCCCCCACTCTAATCTCTCCTCCCCCTCACTCTAACCCCCTCACCCTTACCCGTCCTCCTTACTCTATCCCCCTCTCCCCTTTTTTCTCACTCTATCCCTCCTCCCCCTCACCCCTCTCCTCCTAACTCTAGACCCCTTCCTCCTCACTCTAGCTCTCTCACACTAGCATCCCTCTCTCTCACTCTAGCCCCCTCACTCTAACCCCTCTCCCCCCACACACTAGCACCCCTCCCTCTCACTCTAGCACCCCTCCCACTCACTCTAGCCCCCTCACTCTAGCCTTCCTTTCTCAAGCATATATACTCATCAGTCTTCTGGAGCTGCCGGCCGTCAGCAGAGCAGTCCGTAGAGGGGATGGAGCTTTGCGGCTCCTTCCCTCTCCACCATAATGTACAGTGGACACTGCTGTGACAGCACCATCCAAACTGCTGTCCGGAGATCGGAGTGACGGTGGGGTGAGCCAGAGTGTGATGTACCCGCTGCCGCTCCGATCTCTTCAGTCACTGACACCAATGTGAATGAAGCCACAGGACCCCCCCCCCCAGTCGCTCCCCCACAGACCCCACTGCCAGGGGAAGCGCTGACGTGGCGGGTGGAGACTGTGGAGACTGAGACTAAAATAGCACATACAATAGAATAATTATGACCCTGCGGTCATCCTCCTCCCAGCGCTTATTGGCATCAGGGAGTGTCTCATAACGCTGCGTGATGCCACTTGAAATCTAAGAACCTCCCGTAGCCAGCTTACTGCGTGAGGTCTGCCACCCATACCGGAAGTGGGGGAGGGTTGGCGAGTATGGTGTGGTCCTACAAAATATTGACTCTGGGAAGGGCGGCTGAATACGCATGCACACCACACTGTTCTGTTTTTAATTTGCAAAAATTTCGAAAAGCACGTATTATTTTCTTTACACTTCACAAACACTTGTTACTTTGTGTTGATCTATCAATAAAATACATTTCAGTTTGTGACTAACGTTTAAAATGAGTAACAGTTCCAGGGGTATGAATATTTTTTGCAACCCACAGCATGTAATAGATCAGCAGAATTTACTTTTATCCGCCTGTTTTCTACAAATGCTCACATGGACAAAGGTTACTTTGGAGTGATAATGTCACTTCTCTGCATATTTGCATATAAAAGTGATTGAAAGATATAATTTCCCTTGTTCTACAATTGAACAATACAAACAGAATGTAGCTAAGTAATGCTGTAAATCTCTGAACTTCTTAAGGCTGACCAATATATCTCCAGTATACAGGGGCTCAATAATGTTTTCCTTTGGGCCCAGCAGAAGACAACCTAATCTGAAGTAGAAATAACTTGTTAGTCTTGATTAATGTTACAGCCAGGGTGTACAATGATTACACTAGAACACTCTATGGCTGGAGGGTCCTTCCAGTTATTATCTCTGGTAGCCCAAGTTACTTTCATAACTGAGTAAATGTATTGTGAAATAGACATCTAACATATAAGGTACGTTCACATCACCCCAATAAAGACAATCTGCGGAAAAATAAATAATTAGTCCAACTCATCCACTAAAGAGGTTCAACAAATCAAGTCTTTAACTTGGCATAGTCTGTTTCATCAAAGTCCCTTTTTAATGTGTTCCTTTTAATGTAAGATCTTATCACTTGTATTAGCACACGGATTTCTGTATCAAATCCATTTGTATTCCTTTCCAAAGATATCAATTCCACCTATAAACCATTTCCTTCTAATTGTAGTGGGAACCCACCCATAGTTCATATGGTACCATTTTTTCCAATGTGGATTTCTAAATCAACTGCAGGAAAAATAAGTCCATATAAGTCCTATATTTTTTATAGAACCATGACTCCGGTTACTATATGTAATGGCATGAATAGGGTTCTCCCAAATCCCTTCTTTGCATAAGCCACAATTGTATATTATGCTGTACATTAAAGTTCACATCCTTAGTAATTTTACAACATTTCAATGCTTTGAATCCTCCTTATCTATAGCATTTACATCACATTTAGACATCTTTTCTAAAAAAGTAACCTTTCCTTATGATTTCTGATACAATCCGGCCATAAGTCTCTTTCACGCTGATACAGCTTTGAGACATTGTAGCTCAGATCACGCCTTGCTCATCCCGCCCTCAATTCATTGCAACTGCTACGTTTCGGGGGACACGCCCCCTTTGTGAAGCATAATGGGACGGCGTTGTTACCACGTATTCATACATATCACAATGCAATACAATTAAAACAAATAAAAACAACACTACGAGCAGATAAGGTGTAACACTGCACTATTTACTATTTTCTTTGTTTCTTCTATTCACACCATATACTGCCCTTTTCTCTATGAGCGGGGCTTCAGAGAAACATACTCTACCTACACTC
The DNA here is from genome assembly GCA_025379985.1 of Phyllomedusa bahiana. Classification (NCBI taxonomy): domain Eukaryota; kingdom Metazoa; phylum Chordata; class Amphibia; order Anura; family Hylidae; genus Phyllomedusa; species Phyllomedusa bahiana. Next base: position 29,551 of record JAODAL010008223.1, on the reverse strand, counting down.
TTCATTTGAATCAGATCTTTTTTTTATTGACTTTTTAATTTTTAATACAATAAAGTTGTTAAACAATAAAATGAGTGTACAAAAATGACAAAATTCTTAATAGTAGAACCAAAAATTTAAAACCACAATGTTCAGCTATAAAATTTTGGGAAAAATATGATGAAATAATTCCATTGTGACACATACTTAAGAGATCCAAACATAGAAACAAAGACCCCTCTCCCCAAACCCTCCACAAACAGAAAATTCTCAAGCAAAACCTGAGTATTTTTTTCAAAGCATCTGAACATTAAAGATTAATCGGGTGTTGTACCCTCCCCCTCACATGGCTAAACTACTCCACTGCCCAGCGCAGGAACTGAAACGCGGGTTCTTCAGAGAAGAGAAGAAGGGAGACCTGGGGTGTCCAGCCAAGGACCGCAAATTTTTTCAAATGTGGGTAATGCCTTCCTTTTTACATTGTGAGACAGTGACAGGCGGAGTGGTGGACGGAAGATATGTTTCCCCAAGAATGCTGTCCTATGCGGCCTTAGGAAAGGTTTGGACCAGTGCGTGTCACCGATGGCCTGGGCTCGTTGAAGGGAAGCCGACATGTGTGTGTGTCAGTAGATACTGACATGTAGTATAAGCGGTTCCAGTCCGCTTTATCCGGGTCGGCTTTTCTGGAGTGGTCAAAGAGCCGGGTGGGTGGCCACTCCCACCACCAGGTGAGGCTGGTGCAAGGCCTATTAAGCCTGTCCTGCAGGCCGGTCAGGGTGCTGGTTGGTTTGCTGGAGCCATATTGTAAGTAGCTCATGTAATGTGTATTTGAGCTTTGCCCAGGGTCACTGGGTGTGTCCCTGGTATTGGGATAGGTTGTATCGTGTAAGTAGCGTCCAGCGGGCGGGGTTTTGTTTTTGCTGGAGTTAAGGCCGTATTTTGTTTAGTTTATCATATAAATAAACCCAGGCAAAAGCCTGGACTTGAACTTTACGCAGTGTGTCACTGTCTCTGTCTGTGGAACCCAGCCTGCTACCGCTCGGGACGCTGATCCCTCACTTTAGGGTGCGTCGGATGCGGGCAGACAGACTTAAAGAGACACACACACAGTTCTGCAGCAATTGAAAACCCGTTGCCAAGGGCGAAAACCGTGAAAAAGTGCCTGGGTCGTGCTAGAACCTTATGTCCTGGATAAAAGCGGCAGCTGCGCAGCAGTCAGAGACCACCAAGATGGATGAGCTTCTGAAGCAGCTGATACAAGCGAACAGTAGCCTCCATTTGATGACCGCAAACCGGGAAAAAGGTGCACGAAGAGGCCTTTGCGTGCTCAGGCAGAAACCAACGCCCTGCTGATAGAGGCTAACCGTCCGCCCCTACAGGAGCAGCACACATCAAACAAGCAGCTCCAAGAGCAAGTCCTGGCGATGGCGCAAAGTGTGAAGAGGGGACGCCAAGTTTCGCTTCCCGCCCCCGCGTGCCGGGGTACAGGCATCTATGCAAAAGATGACCCTTACTGATGATGTCGAGGCCTTCTTGGGGTCTTCGAGAGAGTGGCCGAGCGGGAGAAGTTGCCAGTGGCTCAGGGGGCTAAAGTTGTGGCGCCTTTTCTAACCGGAGAACCCCAGAAGGCGTATTTTGACCTGGGCGTGCAGGAGGCCCAGGACTATGAAAAATTTAAAAGGGTTTGAGATCCTAGCCGCCTGGGGTGAAACACCAACGTGGGGGGCCCCGGCGGGAAACATAACTGGACCTTCGCTGGACCACTTGCCGGCCCGCTCACAGATGTACGATTGGTTTTACCTGGTGAAGAAGTGGTTGCAGCCGGATGAGTCTACACCTGCGCAGATAGTGGAGAAAAGGGGGTCGTGGACAAGTTCATCCGCTCCCTGCCCCGGAGTTTCCAGCCGGGGTTGGGGGCAAGGGGACCCCAAAGACGCGGAGCAGCTCGTTAACCTCGTTGAGAGGTATAAAGCCAAAAAAGGACTTACTCCAAGCCGGGCCTCCTGGACGCCCCAACCCCGGAACCCCGGAGGGTCTGGTAAGACTTTTCCCATTTCAGAGGGGGGTGAAAAATGTCCCAAGGAGGTGGCCCGAGGGGGAAGGGGTTGGAGGAGAGAAAAATCTCCAGATGGACTGGCCGTCAAGGGGAGGCTCAAGCAAAAACACAGCCACGTCTTATGTTGGCGGTGTCGTGGCCTGGACATATTGCTGCTAACTGTCCGCTGTCAGTAGACCCAATGGAATGCGAACCTCGGCTAGGCGGAAGTCCCTGTTCGCAAGGCCATTTTGCTCAGCAGAGACTGCCTTAGAGACTGACTATCAAATCTGTCAGATCAAAGTCAATGACTATCCTGTAGAAGCTCTATTTGGACTCTGGGAGCTTGGTTACACTGGTGCATGCCCAGCCTAGTAGACCCTACATCAGTCACCGGCGGGTTATAGGGGTCCCTGTGCATCCATGGAGACCCCCAAGGAGTACCCCACAGCCCTTGCCCAACCTAGAGACTTCTTTGTGGACTCTCCTCCCATGAAGTGGGGTGGTGAGGTCTCTTATGCATACAGGGGATCTTGGGGAGAGATTTCCCCCTGTTTTGGGACTTGTGGCATACAAAGGTCTCATGCAAGGTGAATAATTGTAATGATGGTAATCATGCCCTGTGTTTGGTCCAGAACCGTTTGAACCTGACACCACAGCTCAGCCAGTAGGGGTGACCCTAGAAACTGGTGAGAATTTTCCCCTAGCAGTTTTGGAAAGGTGAGGCTTGGGGAACAGGAAAGAGGTGGCTGCTATGCCTGACCTGGAGGTCTCACGTGATAATTTTGGGACAGCTCAGCTTCAAGATCCCCCACTAGTAAAAAGCTAGGGAGAATGTCAAGGTCATAAATGGGAACCAATATCCGGGGGCTAATACGGTGTTTCCTCACATGGCAGTTCATCAGGAATCTATTGTATCGGTGGACAAAGCCCCATGGGGAGGGGTAGAAAAAAACTGGTAGTGCCACAGTCTTTTCGGAGGATGGTCTTGGGACCCTTGCCCACAAGCTGTATAGGGGGTCACCTGGGCAGCGAAAAGACCAAGAGAGCGGATCCTTCAAAGGACTTTTCTGGCCAGGGGTACATGGGGACGTAAGCGGTACTGTGAGTCATGCCCTGAGTGCCAACTAACAGCTCCCATGCCCCACTATGGGAAAGTCCTCTGGTGCCGTTTCCCATATTAGAGGTACCATTTGAGAGAATCGCAATGGACCTCGTCGGCCCGATAGTGAAGTCCCTCGAGGCCATCAGTATATATTGGTGGTGGTGGACTACGCCACACGCTACCCAGAGGCCATACCGTTGAGGAATTACCTCCTCAAAGTGATTGCCGGGAATTGTTCCATATGTTTTCCCGTACCGGCATTCCAAAGGAGATCCTTACTGATCAAGGACCCCCTTCATGTCAAAGGTCCAAGGAGTTATGCAAATTACTTAATATTAAGCATTTGCGCACGTCAGTGTACCACCTCAAACTGACGGCCTTGTGGAGAGGTTCAATAAACGCTGAAGAGTATGTTAAAGAGAGTGTCAGTAAGGATGGGTTTGGGACTGGACTGTCCTTGCCTTTTCTAATGTTCTCAATCCGTGAAATTCCTCAGTCATCCACGGGTTTTTCACCCTTTGAAGCTAAATCTTGGGCGGCGCCCCCGGGGGGTTACTGGACATAGCCAAAGAAACCTGGGAGCAAGAGTCTACACCCCACCGAGCGTAATAGAACACATCTCCCAAATGCAAGATAGGATTTCGGCAGTTTTTGCCCATAGTCAGAGAACACCTACAGCAGGCTCAGAAGCTCAAAGCGAGTGTTTTAATAGGTCGGCCAAATACGGAGCTTCAACCCGGGGATCGGGTGTTAGTGTGGTTTCCTACTGTAGAAAGTAAGTTCCTGGCCAAATGGCAAGGACCTAATGAAATCCTTGAAAAAGTGGAGATGTTAAATTATAAAGTATTACCAGCCCGGTAGGCCAAGCCGGAACAGATATAGCATGTGAATTTAATTAAGCCGTGGAAAGACAGGGAGACACTGACTGCTGTAGCCACACCCCATAGAGGGGGCCCAGAGTATGGGGTATCAGAGTCCCTGTCAAAGTCACAGAAACAGGGGACCCTGAGTTCATACAAAGGAATATTGATGTGTTCTCAGAACTGCCAGGATGTACTAATGTCATAAAACATGACATTGTCACCGAGCCAGGGGTAAAGGTCAACTTGAAACCTTATCGGTACCGAAGCTCGTGGCGAGCAATATCTGAAGAGGTTAAGAAGATGTTGGACCTTGGTGTGATTGAGGAGTCCAGAAGCGTGTGGTCGGTCCAATCGTGCCATCCCAAAAACCAGATGGCTCATTACGCTTCTGTAAATGATTTTCGGAAGCTGAATGAGGTATCCAAGTTTGAACGCATACCCAATGCCGAGGGTGGATGAACTAATTTAGAGACTGGGGTCCCTGGGCCCGGTATTTCTCCACGCTCGACCTTACTAAGGTTACGGCAGGTTCCCCTGACGACTAGGGCCAAGGAAAAGACGGCTTTCGCTACACCAGACGACTGTTTTCAATATGTCTGCCTACCGTTTGGTTTGCATGGGGCTCCAGCCACCTTCCAAAGGTTGATGGATGTCGTCCTTAAGCCCCATCGTCCCTTTATGCTTCCCCATAATTAGACGACATAATAATATTTCGTGCGGACTGGGACAGCCATCTACCTAAAAGACAAAGGGCCGGAGTACTTAACTCCCTTAGAGAAGCAGGGTTAACAGCTAACCCTAAAAAGTGCGCCTTGGTCTAGAAGAAGCCCGATACCTGGGATACATAATAGGTAGGGGCATTTTTAAAACCGCAGGTAAATAAGTTAGAGGGCGATACAGGATGGCCACAACCCACAACCAAAAGGCAGGTTAGGGCCTTTCTGGGTTTTTGTGGGTTATTAACGCAAAATTCATCCCAAAATTTTTTCGAGTATAGCAGCCCCACTAACAAAACCTGACTAAAAACAGTAAAGTCCGTCATGGTGGCTTGGAACCCGGAGGGAGAGAGGGCTATTCCAGTGTTTAAAGCTGGCTCTGTGTAAAAAGCCAGTCCTGATTTTCCGAACTTTAAGAAAAAGGTTTGTCTTTCAGACAGATGCATCTGATGTGGGACTGGGTGCAGTGGGTTTCCCAGGAGGTAGACGTGAAGAGACCCAGTCACGTATTTAAGCAGGAAACTCACACCCCCAGAGAGGAACTATAGTATTGTGGAACGGGAGTGTTTGGCCATCAAATGGCCCTGGGAGTCCTCAAGTAATTATTTGTTTGGACGCCACTTTCGGCTTAATCACAGACACACGGCTCCCATAACTTGGATGTCCCAAGCTAAAGAGCGAAATGCAAAGAGTCACCAATGGTTTCCCCGACACTGCAAAATTTTAGTTTCCTCTGTGGAGCACAGGGCGGGAAAAATACAGGGCAATGCTGATGCACTGTCTAGGACGCATTGTTTGGTGGCTAAGTGTGGTCCGACCCCACAGGCCGAACAAGGGGGAGGGTTATGTGAGACAGTGACAGGCGGAGTGGGTGGACGGAAGTCTATTTTCCCCAAGAATGCTGTTTCCTATGCGGCCTTAGGAAAGGTTTGGACCAGTGCGTGTCACCGAGTGGCCTGGGCTCGGTTTAAGGGAAGCCGACATTTGTGTGTGTCAGTAGATACTGACATGTTTTGTATAAGCGGTTTCCAGTCCGCTTTATCCGGGTCGGCTTTTCTGGAGTGGTCAAAGAGCCGGGTGGGTGGCCACTCCCACGCACCAGGTGAGGCTGGTGCAAGGCTATAAAGCCTGAGTCCTGCAGGCCGGTCAGGGCTGCTGGTGGTTTGCTGAGCCATATTGAAGTAGCTCATGCTATGTGTATTTGCAGCTTTGCCCAGGGTCACTGAGTGTGTCCCTGGTATAGATAGGAAATTTATTCGTGTAATAGTTAGCGCCAGCCGGGCAGTTTTGTTTTTTGTTTTAATGCCTGGAGTTAAGGCCGTATTTTTTTTTTACGTTTTATCATATAAATAAAACCACTGGCACGCCTGGACTTGAACTTTACGCAGTGTGTCACTGTCTCTGTCCCGTGGAAAGCCCAGCCTGCTACCTGCTCTGGACGCTGACCTCACAACTATAAACCTCTTCTAGAGGATTAAGTTATTCATTTGTTTTTTATACTCTCGTAACGTTGGTGGAGATGACTGCAACCAGTGAAATGCAATAAGCTTCGAGCGACATAAAGCATACGAGAAAATACTGATAGCAATAGTGGAATCCGCTGCTGTATCCGGTAAATAACCCAAAATACATGTCAGCGGTTTCTGCTTGTATTGTGATACCGTGCACCCTATGGATTAGACTGAGAACTTCCTTCCAGGATGGCCCTAGAATGGTACACTCCCACATCATGTGCATAATGTCTGCATTATCCCTAGTGCATCTTGGACACAGCGAGTCTGACCGTGCTCCAATTTTTCTGAAGAATCACAGAGATTTGGGATGCCCCATGTAACAACATAAGCTGGGAAAATCGTTGAGCCTCGCAAGTGAGACCTTAGTTGCTAGACTAAGAATATCCAACCATTGATCCATCAGATAGGCCCATATTAGGCCTCCCATTTGGCCTTCACTGAAAGGTTGGCGCCCCCATTGGCTTAGAAAGCAGGCCTGATACACCATGGATATCCTCCTTTGGGTAGGGAGGGTTAAACCAAAAAACCCAAAAAGACCTTATGAAAACAGATTAAAATGATTTTTCTGAGCCACATATGCATGTCTAAATTTGCGGGATTGAAAAAGGATCGGGGGTAGCTTAAATTCTTTCCTGAACTGTCAAAACTTTTCATCCCCCTTTTTTTTCGCAATTGGTGAACATTAGAATTTCCACTAAGACCCAAATTATCAAACCCCGAGCTTATAAAATTCTGTAACTTAGGGTTTAACCCATAAAGGTGTAAAATTAGTACATCCGACCATATCCTTTAGCCCTTTCCCTCTATCCCATACCTTGTCATCGGGGAAAGGGGGGGGGATTGCGTGTATCAAAACATTACTCCCCCACCCCCAGGAAACTGCAAAAAATGTGGCCGTTTAACCGCTGTCAAATCTCCCAGTTCCCCCCCTACCTTCTGGATGTTCCCAACCGGTAAAAGCTGCCACGGGAGGCCAAAAAAGTAAAGCCATGCATTAGAATAGACAAACCACCTAGTGTTTCCCTTTGGGTGTTTTTTATTTAATTCTGCATATTGTCCTTTCCACAACATGGTACGAAACAATTGGTGAACTTATGAAAATTGTCAGGGGGAAACCAACGCAGCATTGGAGATATAAATAATTTAGGGATTAACACCAACTTTAAAGAATTTCCCTTCCATAACTGTAATGTAGCTTTTAAACCCACACTATTTTATTGCTTTTGTTTTTAATAACAGTGGGGTCACATTTAAAAATGTATCACCAAAGAGGTCTAAATCACTATCCCAGATACTTTAATGATGGCCTATCATGCCATCACTTTTCCATATCATCTCTCATCACAGATGTTTAAATTTTTATCCCCATAACCAATCTTGGGGAAACGCTCGGGACTTTTGTCGTGTTTTTTTTAGTATGTTTTCGTTTAAATTTAGTGATTAGGGTAGTCGCCGAGAGGTGGGGTCACCCTTTTTTTGGGCAGTGCTCTACTGGAAAAACAGTATAGTGATAGCGATAGTGCTTTTTCTATTAATGGTATATACTGGCCAAAAGGGCATGGGTCTACTGTGACAAGGTCTTCAGAACCGGATTTTTGACCACATTTTTTTGACCACATTTTTCCTCCCCCTTTTAAGGGGCACTTCCCCGCAATAGGTATTGGTACAATGTCTTTTTTGCTGGATTTCTAGACATTTTTCCACCCCTTTCTTTTGAATTTTTGGTACTGAAACACCGGGGATTTATACATAACAGTTGCATATTTTATATACTATTGTGGAGGCCATTTTTTATATAAAAGGATAATTATTTTAATGCAATTTTATTAAAGATTATTTTTTTTTAGGGAATTTTTTTTTGATCTTGAACGCTAACCTACCCCAATACTTGAACCGCTTGCCACCGACAGTTCAAAATTTTGGAAAATCAGAGGCTGGCCAAAAAAAGAACAGACTTTCCAATTAATCTGGAGGCCTGACCAGTCCCCATATTCTTGAAATATATGATATAATAGGACCCACTACCTCTCAACATCCCCCACATACAGCAAAATGTCACCCAAGCATAAAAGTGAGACACGCTCCTCTATGTCCCACATCGAAACCCAGTAATGTCTGTGGCTGTAAAGTAACAGGCACGCTAGGGGCCCCATTTGCCAGCGCGAAGAGCAATGGGACAGAGGGCAACCCTGTATCTCTTTGCAACCCCAAAAGAGTTCCGAATATAAATTCCCTGCTCTAACTCCTTGCATTGGTTTAGCATACAGTATTCGGACAGCTGCAATAAATTTGGGCCAAAACCCATCTTCTCCACAACCGCCCATAGGAAGTCCCATTCGACGCTGTCTAAACTCTTCATTTAAACCCTTGTAGTGAGACAACCCCTTTATTGGATTTTCAATAAAAGTAGAATTTTTACTGATTGGTGCTGGATACTCCTGCTTTTGAATGTTATTTGCCTTGAGCCAGTTGCCCACTGTCTCCCCCGTGCACCACCACTTTCAACCTCTATCCACAGGTGAGCTGGCCACACATGTGTACAATAAGGAAGAGATGTATAGAGTAGGAGTAGAAGTAGGGAAAATACCAATAGATACAGCACGTAAAAGGAAATCTAAAAAAACCAAGAGGAACTGAGGGTTGATTTTGCATCTGTATATGACAAACATTCTGGTCTAATAAAACATACCATATTGAAATACTGGAAAATACTACAAAGAGATCCTCAGTACAGTATTTTGTTTCATAATAAACCTAGGTTCATTTATTGAAAAGGCAAAATAGTGGGCAGTCAGATTATCCTATTATCCTATATATTACTTTATCCGTATTGCAGGTATAAGGCTATGTCTCCATTGCACATGAATACAATCGAATTTTCAGCGCTTTTAGTTCTTTAAATGCGCCAAAGATATGATCGTTCGTGCGGCCCTATAGATGGCAATAGAAAAGATGAGCTGCAGTGTCCACAACTTATCTTTTTGCTGCTCGTCTTCTGGCGCCGGCGTATTATACAACATGTTGTACAATACGCCGGCGCTTTTAGTTTTCTGGCATCATACAATTGTATGGGTGACTTAAAAAAAAACGAGAAGCAACCGAGGTTTTTGTACAAAGCGTGACAAAAAACACGGTCCTCTATCGGAGAAAAAAACGGCCATTTTTGGGCCCTATTTTGTCTGTTGCAGTGGTGACGTAGCCCGATACCTTTTCATTTTCACTTCATATCCTTTTGTAGGGTGATTTATTTTCTCGCCTCTAATGATGTTATTACAATTTTGGCATGATAGATGTACCTACTTTTTTAGTATTCAAAAATTGTTGTTTATTTAGACTCTGTTCTTTGCACAAGTCCGATAGGATAATCTGACTGCCCACTGTTTTGCCTTTTCGATAAATGAACCTAGGTTTATTATGAAACAAAATACTGTACTGAGGATCTTTTTGTAGTATTTTCCAGTATTTCAATATGGTATGTTTTATTAGACCAGCATGTTTGTCATATACAGATGCAAAATCAACCTTCGTTCCTTTTGGTTTTTAGATTTCCTTTTACGTGCCACATCTATTGGTATTTTCCCTACTTCTACTCCTACTCTATAAACCACTTCCTTATTGTAGCCACGTACTACCATTTTTTCAACTAATTTTTTCAAGTAATCAGTATCTGATGTACATATTCGGCGGGCCCTTAAAAATTGTCCCTTCGGGATCCCTTTAAACACCCAGGGCACAAGAAAGCTGTCTCTCTTCAAAATATTATTACGATCTGTAGGTTTAGAGTACAATGATGTATTGAACTTAGAGCCCTCCTTCGTCACAGCTACATCTAAGAAATGTACAGTAGTTTGATGCTTTTCGTCTGTTCCTGTCCACAACATAAACATATAATCCATGTATCTCAGTCACAACAAAATATTATGGCTGAGATCACTGTGGACGATGTGCTTCTATTTTCAAGTTGGCCATATAGATATTAGCATTGCTTAGATTGTTGCGACGTTTTAAAATTTAAAAAAAAAAAAATCTAAATGTGATGTAAATGCTATGGATAAGGAAGTGAACTTTAATGTACGGCATAATATACAATTGTGGTTTATATTTTGGAAACAGCATCATTCATTGAAGTTAATCCGTGTTCAAAACCTCAACACAATGCACTGCATACAAAATGGAAATCTGTTGAGGGCTTTTCTGTCCCTCAAGAAAACATATATCAGGGTAAAACTACATTTGGCCTACTAAAACCTATGGTATGTGCAGCTGTATGTTTTAATTCCTTTTTAAGGGTATCTAACCATATGAGCAAACAAACACAGGTGTAGCCAGCTCACCTGTGGATAGAGGTTGAAAGTGGCGGTGCACAGGGGAGACAGCGGGCAGCTGGCTCAAGGCAAACAACGTTCAACAGCAGGAGTATGCAGCACCAATCAGTAAAAAATCTACTTTTATTGAAAATCCATAAAAGGGGTTGTCTCACTAAAAGGTTTTCTTTTTATGTTAAAGGTCTTGCAAAAACAAGTCACTTTGCAATATATGTCCATTAACAGTGTCCTACCTATTCTGAGATATCCTCTCTTGTATGGGCTGCATCAGCTCCTCAGGTCGCTATAGCTACAGAACTGTTTGATCTCTCCTGATAGGCTGCCAGCACTGGTTGCTATAGCAGCTTAGTAGAAGCCAGTAAACACGTCCCTGAATTAAAAATGAAACCAAGAAAACAGAACTGGGTTAAGATGAATCAATATAGTGAGACAACCCCTTTAAGTTTAGCTTAGGTTGCCAATGCCAAAGCTTTTCATCATGTAATTTTAATGGATTTTCAATAAGAGTATAATTTTTACCGATACTGGATACTCCTGCTTTGGAACATTTTCTAGCTGTATGACAGGGTTCAATGAACCCGAGGGTCTTTAGGAACCCTAACTGGGGAACACTACTCTATATCATTAAAGCTAGAAGACCAAAAGAAAAACTATAGGGGTTGGAAATACCCAATTCTATGGAGTATTTTCTTAACTTTGCTCTAACATTTTTCTTTAAATACGTATTCTTACTACATTGATTAGATTTAAATATGTAGGTAAAGGTAAAGACTATTAACAAACACATTGCTTGTCTGATTTTGCTGCCTTTCAGAGCCAGAGCAGTTCGTATCTCCGGCTTGTGTACACAAGCCTCCTAGGTTACCAACCACCTCTATCTGCTCTAGAAGCAGGACTGGGACAAGGAATTCTGGTGCCTAGACAAATAAGGCATATAGCGCCCTCTCTCCCACAATGGAAAATTCAACCCACTCCATACCAAGTTGCACCTCCTTCCTGTCTGGGATGAAGTAGTGGTCTAGGCGGTCACCTACCTTCACCTATCCATCGTTCTGGCCCTGTCTAGCAACAATGACCTCACTCCCTGCTGTGTCTTAACTGCAGTCTAGGAGCTTGTTTATGCTTCTCACTGACAAACTTTAATCTTTTAGAGCTCTGTAGTCTTCTGCCCTACCATTTTAAGCCTTATATTTTTATTGTCCCTCTAACAGGTTCTGATATCCCCAATCACGCTGTAGAAACCAAGCAAAGCCTAAATAGAAAGTGGAAGCCTGAAGCTAGGTGTGAAGAACAGGCTCTGTAAAACAGCATGTTGCAAACAACCCTTTAAGAAGACCCATAAAAAATGAACAAAAGGCCTTTTCTTCCATATATTACATATTTTTTAAGCTGTATACATTTGTACATGTTATAATTATATTAAAGGTTACGTTTTGTATACGTTTATCCAGTGATATTATATTTATTTGAGACTATTTTGTTTGGTTTGAGAATAGTTGTACATTTTACAAGTGTTTTTGGTGTATAATTTATACTTGCCAGCACCACTATGTTGTGTATGATGAAAGTATAGACAAATAAATACAAAACACAATAATTAAGTAGGAGAGAGCCCTAGCTAATGAGCTCCAAAGTAAAGCTAAGAAGCAATGCACATTAAATAGTAATTTGGTACCTGTAAGGTCTCCTTTAAGGATTACTGAAATAGTAGAATAGGAAAATAAAAAAAAATGTTTGCACTGGCAACTAAAAAACTGGGATGTAAGATGAGAACTCTGTAAAAATATCTATGGTTTTTTGAGCTGCTGCTATGATCCTGGTTGACATTTATGTCATAGATTATAACTTGAGCTAATATTAGGTTTATGGATTCAGTGTGGAGTGCATTCATGTAAGGCTCACAGAAAAGTTTGGATTACAAATAGAAGGTGCTTAACTGTTGGGTTACATAATTCGTGTACCTTTTTCACTTGTCTTAGAATCAGAATTGTTTAAAATGATACTACTAAATTTATTCTTTTAAAACAGCAGTGACAGGTATATCAATTTTTTTTTTTTTTTTTTTAAAAAGCTGTTTTCCTTTGCTCCCACAATGTCTTGCTAAAAAAAAGACCTGGCACCATTTTGAGTTACAGCCAGTATGATATATGTTGGTGTAATTTTTTAAATTTTAATTTATAGGAAATTGTAGCCTGCTACTTTAGGTCTTGATGTTCAGCACATACGTCAGGAGGTTTCCCCAGGCCAATAAACTGATCTTAAGGGGAACACCTACCACTTTAGCCCATTCTGCTAAAGTGTTGCTAAAGCGTTGATCCAGAGGAAGCGCAGAAAACCCCAATGAGGCAGGAGCCAATTGTCCTCATTTAGGGAAATATATTTCCTACCCGACTCCAATTCTGGTCAATTGGAATATTCCCTGGTTTCAACGACCCATACTTCAGAATGCCTAGTCTTTTATAAGTGGTTTTATAATTCCGCTCCAGGAAATGCATTCCAAACCATTTTTGAACTCTGTTATGAATTCACATGACTATTTCATCTGGCAGAGAGCTTCTACAGTCTCACTGTTCTTTAACAGTATAAGAATCCCCTTTCTTGTTTATGTAGAAAACTTTCTTTCCATAAAGAAGGTAGAGGTTGCCCCACTTGTTCTTGATCAGTCTGGGTTTAAAATAAATTCTGAGAGAGATCTCTATATTGACCTTTAATTATTATTTAAACATATTTATTTGTCCCCCGATGCTGGCTTTTCTGTAAACTAAATAACCTATTTTGCTAATGTTTCTGGGTATTGCAGTCCACTGTCTTTTATATTATTTTTTGTTGCCCCGCCATTGTACCAATACTGTTCAAAAGTTTGGGGTCACCCCTGACAATTTGTGTGTTTACTGATAACTCATATTTTACATTTATCTAATGAGTTGACAAAATGAATTGAAATCTCTGTACCAGACATTGATACAAGGTTAGAAATAATGATTTTTATTTGAACTATAATTTTTTATACTTCAAACTTTGCTTTCGTCAAAGAAGCTGCTCCCTTTGCAGCAATTTTCCAGAATTTCAGACTTTGCATTCTTGCTGTTAATTTGCTGAAGGTAATCTGGAGAAAATTTCACCCCCCATGATTCCAGTAGATCTCCCACAAGTTCGATTGGCTTGATGGGCACTTCTTTGCGTACCATACGGTCAAGCTGCTCCACAACAACCTCAAAGGGGTTGAGATATGGTGACTGCGATGGCCACTCCTATTACAGATAGAACGTCAGCTGCCTGCTCTTCCCTATATAGTTTTCTTTGTATAATTTGGAGTGTGCTTTGGGTCATTGTACTGTTGACACAGGATGAAATGGCTCCAATCAAGTGCTGTCCACTGGGCTTATGGCATGGCTTTGCAAATTGGAGTGATAGCCTTCCTTATTGTAAAAATCCTTTATCCTTGTTACAAATCTCCCACTTTACCAGCCACTAAATCAACCCCAGACCAGCACATTACCTCCACCATGATTGGCGATGGCGTCAGGCACTCTTCCAGCATCTTTTTGGTTGTCTGGTCTCACATATGTTCTTCTGTGTGATCCAATCACTCAAACTTTGATTCATCTGTAATAACACTTTTTTCCTATCTTCATCTGTCCAATTCGGTCTTTGTTCTTTAGCCCATATTAATATTTTCCTTTTAATTAGCAGTTTCTGTTATCAGCTTTTACTTTGCCACTCTGCACTGTAAGGACCAGCATCCACCAGTGTGAATCTTCACTGTAGACATTGACAACCTGCGTTTTGCGAGCAGGTTAATAGTTAATGAAGCGACAGTTTGTGGACCTGTGAGGCGTAGATTCTCTAACTAGAGGATCTAATGTTATTGTTTGTTTGCCTCAGTTGTGCAGCGGGGCTTCCCATTCTACTTCTACTCTTGTTAGAGCTGTTTGTTTGCTCCTCTCTGAAGGGAGCAGTACAACACCGTTGTTTTAGGATATCTTAAGTTTCTTGGTAATTTCTGTCATGGAATAGCCTTCATCTCTCAGCACAAGAATAGACTGTTCGTGTTTCACATGAACAGTTCTCTTTTTCTGGCCATTTTGCTGAGTTTACTCGAACCAGCAAATGTAATGCTCAGATTCTCATACTTGATCAAAGGAAGGTCAGTTGTATAGCTTATCTAATCAGCAAAAACTGTTTTCATACTGTGCTAACACACTTGCACAAGTTTTTTCTAGGGTGTTCAAAATATCAAATATGCTTTTTTACACAGTTAGCAATCACAATGTCACCATTAGAACACTGGAGTGTAGGTTGTTGGATATGGGACCTCTATTCACCTATGTAGATATTGCATTTTCAACCCAAGTCGTTTGCAGCTAGATTTAGTAATTTACCACATAACACATGTATAGAGTGTATTTCTGATTCATTTAATTATTAGCTTCATTGAAAAAAACTTTGCTTTTCTTTCATTAATAAGACATTTCTAAATGATCCATAACTTTTGAACTGTATGTGTACCTCTTCAGCTCTTAACAATGTCTTCCTGTGCATGGTGCCCATAATGTACAAATTATTCCATTGGGTGGTCTTTCAGTGAATTGTATGGGAATATATTTACTATTCTCTTCATGTGCATCTATGCCCCTTTTAATACACCACATATTACTATTTGCCTTGGCATGCCTGTTGCCTGACACTGGCTGTACATTTAAGTTTACTGTCCACAGGATTCCCACAAGTCCTTCTCCATGTCACTTTTATCCCTGCGTTTTTTCAATTTAACAATGTAATTTTGTTATCGGATTTTTTCCTCCCCATGTGCATAAACTTGCATTTATCTGTGTTAAACCTCATCTGCCATTTCTCTGCCCAGGCCTCCTTTCACGCTAAACAGTGTGAAAGGATTTACGTTCTTAAAAGATACTGTGTAAATAGTTTGAATCCAGTATAATGTATCACTAACTAATGTACTGTCTATAGCTGAAATGTAGATGTTGCAGTGTCTCAGAAACAGAGCATGTGTTGTCTGTGAAGACAGGGAATAAAGGAAGCAGGTCCTTTTTCTGTGAATTACATAGAGATATGCAGTCAGCTGTAAATAAAACTGTTATCTATATGAGGGGTGAAGAGCTATAAATCTTAACATTGGTAATCATGTCCTATGCAAGCCCTGGCAGCATGAACACAACTGTGTCTATGTGAGACTGATCGTTGAGTGCTTTTCAGCTTTTCACCATTGGTCCTAGTGGTGCCTGCAGTCCTAGTGGTGCCTGCAGTTGGTCAGTTTGAATCAGTGGAGTGGAGTGGAGGGAGACAGTGGAGGGAGACAGGTAGAATGGCTACATTAGCAAAAAGGCTATAAATCAAAAATTTATATTCCTATTAAATTCTATAAAATAGGAGATTACCTTTATAGTAATTTTTCACCATTTGAGACCACGTTATTTTTAGTTCTACATTCTTAATATATTTTTATAACTGTTGGAGCCCTGTTTTCTTATACAAAATAATTGAATGATACATTTCTGGCTGCCTACTGCAACCAGTTGCATATTATTTCTATATTAAACTCGATGAATAGTATGTTTTAAGTTTTCGACTTCAGGCAGGTAAAACTTTACTCTCATATTGTATGTCTATGCACAGGATTTAAATCTCAGTATTAAAAAATGCCATTCTGACCTTTATAAAAAGCTATATTCTAAAATGTATCTAAGATCTGGACATATTTAAATAAAAACAAAATAAACTAGTGATTCACTTAAAGTTGGACTTGGTAAAATCAGAACTTCTAAACCGGCACATTTTATTTATGTAAGGTGCAATGTGAATGACTAGTAGCAAAGTTTGCATAATTGATAGTTGAGGAAGCAAGTGACCTAAAGACGTATGAATACTAAGAAAACATTAGTCTTGGCTCTGGTATATTGATGTTTTGTACTCCTAATTGTGACATTTGGTGTTAAGTTCTTTTGAGCCCCAGAGAAAACATTCATGACCTTATTATCAAGCGATATACCTGTTGGGTCAGTTTAACCAACACTGGCATGAGAGGGTAGAGATGCCGATTATGCAATAACTATAATGTAATTTTACATTAAGAGGGCTTTATGCATTGCAAAATTTACATCACACACTTTGTCAAGACTCACTTAGATCACTGTGAACTTAAGAATTATTTACATTTAATATGTGTTATGCAAACTAATCTAAGAAAAAAATATGTATGTTTGATTTTCCTCTAAGTTCTGCTGCTGAAAAACAATATACAGTAGGATATGAATAGGTCATTATTGCCATATGTGGATGCTTGGAAAGCTGCCAATCACTTCAAGACTGATCATTTTGGGTTGCAAAATTGCTTGGTGAAACTCTATAGTCATTTAATGGCTAATGTTTAACCTTCTTTCACACAAAAAAGGCACAAAAGGGCACTTTCTGATTCATGTCCCCGGCCTGGATTCTTAAACCAAAAACGCATAATTACACAGTTGGGAATGGATATACACAGGAAATATCTTTAAATATTCCAGGCTATCCCTTTGTTTCATAGGTTGTGTGCAGTGTTTAAACAAATTACAATTTCATATCAAAATATATTTTTGAAAAATATGGGTCATTCTTCATGAGTATCTTCCACTTTTCTGTTTGTTGCACACATTGTTTAAATTTTATTTTGATTATATTTCTTAGAATGTTGTAAAATATGTACAGTTTTAAAAAAATATATAGTTTAAGTATAAAATTTTGAGTTCTTCCAAACACAAATTCACTCTCCAAAAAAAGGAAGAAAATGCTCTCATTCTAGTCAAACCTAAAGCCCCTATCTACTAATAGCTTTTTTTAAATAAAAACATGTAATACCAATCAGCTGTCAAATTAAAAAGCATACAGTATATAGTGATGCAGTTCAAGCCACAAGGCAGGTCATAATAATTTAAAACATTTACCATACAAAGTATGGCGAAAAAATATACAGCACAGGTTTCCCTACACTATACATCATACCACATGCTACACTAACATTCCTGCATACTTCAAAAACATGTTGAAGAACAAAACATTTCAAAATTTGATAATAAATCGGCAGTGGGAAGAGGGGGTTCTGGGGTTAGGATGAGGAGTCAAAGGCTTCCAGTAACCTATTGATGACAGGACACAATACTTGGCTTGTTAAAGGATTGCAAAAGCAATGGCTCAATTGACCTATGGGCGAAACCTCTTATTAGCCATCTATGACAAGTTCTTGACATTAGTTATACTTTGTTTGAAGTCCATTTTTGAGTTCCTACTGTCTCTATGGTGGCAGCCATGGAATAGATTTCATCAAGTCCATAGCTCACATGCGCATATGGATCCTGGGTACCTCAGTTCGGGCTTAGGACCTTCCAGTTTGTACTACCTCACAAAACAGATAACATTTCAATAAAACAAGGGAGCATTCTAGTTGTAAGAAAGGTGCTTGCACAACTTGTCCACAACACCTAGCCCCTCCAGAGGGGCAAGAGGAAGAAAAGAGACATGGACATAGCCAATCTGATATTAATATTCATTGTCATACCACCATGTTGAGGTCTGATCTAGCAGGGTAGTATGTTTTCAAGAACTACCTTTTAACCTTTGTGGGGTCAAGAATTTACTGAGATCCACTGGTCGACTGGAATACTCCACATGGGTTACCAGTATGGAATATCCTCCTGATGAAACTGCTTTTAGCCGTAGCACATACCTTGGGAAGTTTCCTGTAGTCAACAGATTTTTGGAGAGAGAACACCACAGGCTCTTAAAATCATTCTATTCTCTACTCCACCTTCCAACTTTTAAATGTTCATGTACAGAATCCTTCAGCATAGGGCTGCCAGTAATTTCAAGGATCCCTGCAGCCAAAGCATCTACCCCCCACCCAGTACCAGTTCCCTTCTTGTGAAATTTAAGTGGGCCCTTTTATGAAAAAAAAAATTGATTATTGCCTCAGACACGAGTGCTGACCTGACGGCACCCCTAATTCTGCCACACTCCTTAACACACAATTCATCCCTGATTATAGTTGTTCAGCTAGTCCATGGCAGGCATGTTTCATTTGTACTTTGGTGATCATGTGTGAGTAACAGAGAGGTGCTGTGCATGAGGTTTGGGGGTAGTGGTTGTTTTTTAGGTGTCCGTACTTCCAGGAACTTCATTGTTTCTCTGGGACCAACACAGAGTGAATGGGGGAAGGAGACTGCAGGTGTATGGAGCAGATTACATTAAGGGTGGTATTTGTCCGGTTTTTGTGACGAGTTCACTAAGGGAAGTTGTGGGGACGGCTTTTGTTCAGCGATTAGCAGAGAAAAGCCCTACCCCTTACGTTAACTTGTTCAACATACCGTCCAGAACACTGGAACAGATGAATGAACAAGCACGTCGTTCTTTCGGGCCGCCGGGCGGTTTTGTTTTTTTCGGAGGGGAAATCCATGCTAATGGGGAATGCTGATTGGATTTTCATAGCGGTCCTGTGTAAAGTTTGCTGCCGGTTTTTCAGATGGTTTGCAAAACTGGCCAAACCGTTTGGAAAAACAGTTGCGCAAATCCGGTGCATGGGGACATGGCCTACTCTTTTATTCCCTTCGGACAACACATCCTTGGTAGATGTAAACTCCTGCCTCGTCGGTGTTGTATGGAGGTGTCCGTGATGTTTTGTGCAGCAAAATAACAAGCAGAAGGCAATAGTGGTGTTAAAAAAAAACAGCTTCCCTTTACTTCAAGCTACTTGGAGTAGCCTTCAAGGTTAGATTTACAGTTCCACTTTCCTTTAAGAGCGAGTAGCAAGGATAGGCCCAAATTCTAGGGTAACAAGTTTGTGTCGACGGACTACTCCACAGTACTCTGGGTAATTCTGTAAGGAGAGTGGTTTGAGCTAGGCTGGAATGGCACGCCTAAACATCAACTGGGACTATAAGAGGTTTACGGATTACTTTCCTCCTCTTGTACATCCACTTTAGTTGAGGACTCTGCTCATTTGCACATCTGTTTGCGTTTTCTATTCAACAACTCAGCGCTGTCTTTCCTCTAAAACAGGGCTAAGTACTTAGGAAACGCTGTTCACTGGGACAGAGTTCCTGGTTATAGGCGTCTTAGTATGGCAGAACACTTTCTGAACCCTGCTGAATTCCCAGTGAGAGTACACCTCACAAAAGCCCTGATAGGGGACTCTGGCTGAAACACTGTGGGTAATCTTATTTACTAGATCTATATTACAGGGCTATTTATAATCTTTAACCCTCCCCTTTGCTGATCTCGGTTACCAATCACTGCTAACAGCTTTACAAAACCAGAGCTGTAACAAGTACACAATGTTTAATAGTCTGCAAAGTCATACACAGGTTATTTACATTTTTTTTACCCTGTCCACACCACCTTACTTTTTCCTACTCTGGGACTCCACACTAGATTTCTATAAGTGTCCCAAGTTCTGTTGTGCCTATTAGATTTGTAGTGGCAGATAGCTGCTCCTCTGGGTGTACACATGGCTAATGCACTACAAAATCAAGGCAGACTTATTGATACCTGATAGGTACTTATTGGCGACTTCAGTGTTCTGTGGTCTTTGGGGAGGGAGAGGCTGTGGTCAGAAGTCTATGTGACTTACTTCCATCACTTACCTGATTCTACGTTCCCTAGTGTCAATTTGTGTCCTTAGTCAAAGCATTTGGCCTGCATAGAGTTCCTGTAAAAGTTTTGGTGCAGTTTTAACTGTTGGTGCTCCAATTAAACTGCTTGGTTAACAGGCGCTTCTTTCACTTATCTAAACTGTTTGGAATGGGAGTCATCAATTAGTTGTGTTTGTATTCACTCAAGAACTGCAAACACCAGTAATTGATTACTTACTAGAAGAAAAACCTATGCCGTTCCAATTTAGACAACTGGAAGAAGCTTGCATGGTCAAGTTTGATTGGAGTTAAAACTGAAAACCAAAACTGCACTGTGTGCAAGCACACTAAAACCAATGCGAACCAAAATCATACTTTGGGTATGATCACCATTGCCTCTGTAAGGATAATATAGTCACATGGACACGCACAATGAGCTCTTGGGCTAAGTCTACACGGCATTGTAATAAATGCAATCCACAAATATAAGACAGGCATTTTCACAATTGCTTGGACTGCGCCTACACCGCTGCTTTTTCTGTGGTATTTTCAGTTTTTGGATTCATACGTGGTCCCAGTTAATGGGAATGTCCACGAACGGGATCAGACGGCCAGTTCGTGGTGGAATATACAATAAGTGTTGTTACCATATGATGCCCTGCTTGGCTTTGTATTAGGTGGAGAATATTTGTGTAGTTCAGCAGTTTTTTTTTATATTTTAAGAAGAAAAAATAACTATGGGTTCTATAACAAATGACTGAGTAAACCTGTAGTTGTACAAGAATTATATTATGGTTGTGTGCATGAGTCCTAACTTGTTTATGGAATTATTAATCTTTATAGAGAGCATTTATAATATATATTAATATATTGTGGGTTGGATGTGTCCGGATTGGAGTTTTATTGTCTGTTGGGTGGCTCTGAAGCACTGTAAAAAGAGAAAAACTATTGACAGAGTAGTAAACTATAGATGATTCTATAATGCTTTAAAGTTCAATATTGATTTTTAATGTATGTTATACAAAAGCCTCAATCACACTACGGAACTGGACAGAACCCTATGTATAGAATATTTGATTAAATATTGTGCGAGTGGACTATTGGCAGCGCAATTAGTTGTTCTGAAGGCTTTGTGGTTGACCATAGTCCAAGTCTTGAGTTTTAGATTAAAACTGATTTGAAAATGCTATTGGGCCATTACACTTCGGGTTTGTGGCTAATTGTTGCTTCAATACTGATAATATATGCATATTGATAACGAACAAATGATGGGTTTTCTTAAAAGAATGCAGAAAAAAGTGGAATATCGACGTTTAACAATTTAAAAAATGGCCTTGACGAGCATCTACAATTTTTAGTTTTGCCTCCCGAACAGTCATTATAACGGATTTTTAAAGGGGCTTTGCCCGCTAAGTAAAATTGATTGTGGGGAAGCTTGCAACTGATTATACATTTCACCATTCATCTTATAAAAATCGGCACCGTTTTCGTTTTAGCTGATCCTTAGTGTTCATTGTTTACTGGCTCAATCTCCTGGGATGTATGACTGGGCTGTGAGCTACACTCAGTCGGGTCTGTACAATCACACTCTACGCCATTGCAGCTACTGTGTGTTTCAAATAACCCAGGTGCTGTCTCTGTAATATCAGTCAATCATGCTACTCCTTAGTATATTAGTCAAAACTGGGCCAGATTAATAATAATATAATACACTCTCATTGAGGTCGTGAATTGATAAAGAGAAAAAAACAACAGGTTTGGTTACTGCAGGGGTTTTGAATCGTTGTCACCTTGTGCCTGGTGGAAATATCCTTCTCACTAAGATTAGCTCTTTGCTTTTTTTAACTGTCAGTTCTTGGAATAAAGAGTGGATATGGCCTTGTGTTGTGTCTACTGCTGGATACTCAGGAGAGGCTGGCACTTTTTACTATTCACACTACGCCCCCTTATGAGTTAACTAGTGATGTAACGCGGGGACGAGGTGGGTAGGGGGCATTAGGCGGTGGTTTCATTGTTTCTTCCTTTTTTTTTTGGTTAGTAAAAGTGGGACAGGGGGTTCATTATGGGGTGTGGATTGTATTTGGGTACTCATGGCTATGGTCTGGAGTTTGTATGGGGTGAGTTGTTATGGTTTTAGGCTATTGTCGGTCGGGGGTTTCATTTTGTTCGGGGTAGGGTGGGGGGGGGGGTAGCGGGTGGAGTGGTGGTATAGGCACTATTGAATAGGGGGGTGGTTTGTGGGGGGTTGGTTGGGTGTTTTGGGGGGACATGTCTAGGGTGTGGGGGGGGTAAGGTGGGGACATGGCTATGGTTGGGTGTTAGTGGGGTTATAAAGTGGGGGGGGGGTTAGGTGGTTGGGTGGTGATGTAGAAGTGTGGAGTTGTATAGGATGGGGGAAAGGTATTGCGGGGTAGTGGCTGTCCATGAACGGGGGAGTAGTATGGGGAAATGGGAGGTAGGATGTGTATGTATACTGGTCGAATGAGGTTGAAGGGTTTGGAAGGGGTGGTGGAATGGGGAATCGGTAGGCGGATTGATTGAGCGAGGAGGGGGGGGGGGAAGTGACGGGACGAGGGGTGGCGAGTGGGGGGGGGGTGGGAGGCTTGGTAAGAAGGTGGGGTGGGTTCTGCACGGGATAGGAAGTGGTGGGGGGTGGGGGGGGGTGTGGGGAGGGGCGAGGCCCTCAAGCGGGCCGGGCGGGCGTTTGGTGCGAGTAGGGGGCACGGGATTTGAGGGGCGGGCTGGGGGGCGGAGGGGCCGGACGTGGGGAGCCGCGGCCGGGCGGGAGGGGGGGCGAGGGGCGGCGGCGTGAGGTGTCGCCCGGGTCCAGCGCCACGATGCGGGGAGCTTTATTAATGCCTTGTGTTCCTTTGGGTCCCCTGTTTTCTTTTTCTTCTTATTATCCTCCGTTGTTGTTGTGTGAGAGATTGATTGTCGCCGTCCGTGACCATGGCATATTCAAAGGGAATTTCCCTGCCTCCGTGGAGCCTGGGGAATGTCTAGCAGTCAGCCCTGGAATACTGTAAGTAGCACCAGGGCTCGTTGAATAGTTAGAACGCTGTCAGGGCACCTCTGCAGGGTATTAGCTTATAGGAGTATGCTTATCCATTACTAAGTGTAAAAAATAAAAATGTGTACTAATACGTTATCTTATCTGTTAATGAAAAAAGTAAAACACATAAAAACCGTATGGGAAAAAATTTAAATAAAGAAATAATAAATATTTTAATAAAAAGTGTTTGTGCATTAATTACACATATCCCCCGCCCCCAAAACCTACACATATTTGGTATCACAGATCTGTAATAACCTGTTAAAATTAAATTAATCAGTTATTTAGCATGATATGTGAATGGTGTAGTAATAAATATTTAAAATACCACTTTTGTTCACACTGCAAAAATGTAATAAAAAAATTTTTAGGTAGATTTTATGTAAACTCAGTCTATGGCCCCCCCACCCCCCCCTCCATAACTTCCTGCGTCCAGCGTTTCAGATCTGTGTCTCAGAGGGGGGTGTGTGATTTGTTTGAATTGCATATCATGTGATCCTGCAGGATGACATCACCAGCTTTCCTCTCTGTAAGTCAAAGAAAGGTATGTTTATATATAGCATTGTGGAAGTTTTTTTAAGTGAGTGGGTGAGTTTTTTCTCCAGCATCAAGGGTCATCAGATTCAAATCACACTGCAGGAAACTTACCATGTGGTTTTTTTCTATTTATCAATGCAACAGGTACCATCATTGATGGTTTATTTTTTATTTATCTGCACTGTTTGATCTAATTACTATGGTGTACAGAGGACGAGAGTACAGTGACAGCACCTGGGGTTTGAACACTCAGTAGATGCTTGGGAGGTGTGGTGTTGTTGACAGGACTGAAGGAGATCTAGCCATGGTCGTATCCCCTGGTGATGAGCTGTAAACAATGGATCACTAAAGGAGCAGCTAAAACGAATAATACGGTGCCAGATTTTTTTATAAGAATGTTGGTGAAATGTTTATTTAATTTGCAAGCTTCCCACATCATTTTTACTTAGTGGAAAAGCCCCTTTAATATCAGTTATGACTGTTGCAGGGAGGCAAAACTAAATATTTTAGATGCTCGTCAGGCCATTTTTTTTATATTGTTAAGTCAGATTCACTTTTTTCTGCAATTCTTTTTATAAGTAACCTGTCATTTGTTAGTTATCATTAGGCAATATTATCCAGTATGAAGCACATTTAGGCCAATAAAACCGGTGTAATGGCAATAGGCATTTTCATATCAGTTTTTAATATAAAACTCAAAGAAGTCTTTGGTCAAACTACAAAGCTTCAGAAAACTTTATGCCGCTGACACAATAGTCCACCCAATATTTAATCAAACTTTTTCTATTTCATGTCTGTCCAAGTCCTTAGTGATTGTGGCATTTGTATAACTTACATTAAAAAATCATATTGAAATTAAAGCTTTTTTAGAGCATCTTTAGTTTTATCTGTGCATAGTTTCTCTTTTACAGTGCTTCAGTGCACCAACTGACAATAAAACTCCAATCCTGGACACAATCGCAACCCACAATAGTTATATTATTATAATGCTCTATTTAAAGATTATGTTTATTCATTCATATTTAGGACTCATGAACACAACATATTCTTAATTCTGTAAAATCTTCAGGTTAAAAAGTCATGTTTATAGAACCCATTGTTTTTTTCTGCTTAAATATATAAAAAAAAAATGCTGTTATACTACACAAAATATTTCACCTTAATACTAAGCCACGCAGGGCAATAAGATGGTAAACAGCACCTTTGTATATTACACGGACTGCCGTCTGTTCACGTAGTAAAAGCCCATTTACGGGCACAATAGGAATCCAAAAATCTGAAATATACCACGATATTCTGAAGCGGTGTGGCGCAGTCAGCATTGTGAAAATGCCGTGGATTTTGGATGGCATTTTTACAATGCCGTGTAGACTTAGCCCAAAAAGCCATTGGCAGTGGTAATTTTGACTTATTATACTTTGCTGAGCAATGGTGATCATACCCAAAGTATGATTTTGGGTTCCATGGGGGTTAGGGTGCTTGCAAAACAGTGCATTTTTGGGTTTTCAGTTTTAACTCCAATCAAACTTACCGCAAGCTTCTTCCAGTTGTCAAAATTGTTGGGAGAGGTGTTTCTAGTAAGTAATCAATTACTGTGTTTAAAAGTCTTGTGGTTTTACAAACACACTAATTGATGACTCCCTTTCCAAACAGTTTAGATAAGTGAAAGAAGCTTGCTGGTAACCAAGGCAGTTTAATTGGAGCACAGTTAAAACTGCACCAAAACTTTTTCAGGAAACTCTATGCTGGCCAAATGCTTTTGACTGGACAGCAAATTGACACTGGGAACGTGATCAGGTAAGTGATGGAAGTAGTCACAGACTTCTACCACAGCCTCTCCCTCCCAAAGACCACGAACACTGAAGTCGCCAATAAGTTACTATCAGGTATCAATAATCTGCTTGATTTTGTAGGTGCATTAGCCATGGACACCCTGAGGAGCAGCTATCTGCCACTACTATATCTTTTAGGCACAACAGAACTTGGGACACTGATTGAATCCTAGTGTGGTGTCCCAGAGTAGGAATATGTTGGTTGTGACAGGGTTAAAAAAAAAATGTAATACCTGTGTATGACTTGCAGACTTTGAAAACATTGTGTACTTTACTGCTCTGGTTTTGTAAAGCCTGTAGCAGGATTGGTAACCGTGGCAGCAAAGGGGAGGGTTAAAGATTATAAATTGCCCTGTAATTAGATCTAGTAAATAGATTTCCACTGTGTTCAGCCAGAGTCCCTTCAGGGCTTTGGAGGTGTTCTCTCACTGGTATTCAGCCAGGGTTCAGAAAGTGTTCTGCCAGGACTAAGACGTCCTACCCTGGACCTCAGTCCAGTGAACAGCGTTCCTAAGTTCTTGCCCTGTTTTAGAGGAAAGACAGCGCTGTGTTGTTGAATAGAAAACCTAACAGTGCATGGAGCAGAGTCCTCAACTAAAGTGGATGTACATGAGGAGGAAGTAAGTCCAGTAAACCTCTTTATAGTCAGTTGATGTCTAGCGTGCCTTCAGCCTAGCTCAAACCACTCTCCTTACAGAATGTACCAGAGTACCTGTGGAGTAGTCGTACAAATCTGGTTACCTAGAATTTGGGCCTATCCTTGCTACTGGCTCTTAAAGGAAAGTGGAACTGTAAATCTAACCTTGATGGCAAATTCAAGTATTGAATGGGGGAACTTTTTTTTTTTTTGAACACCCTTTTGCCTTCTGTTGTTATTTTGCTGCAAAAAATCAGGGGGACACCTCCTTACAACCGACGGGCAGGGGGTTTAAAACATCTAACAGGGTGTGCCCAAAGGGGAAATTAAAAAGTTAGGCCAGCCCCCATGGCCCCCGGTTTGCGGACGTTTTTTAAAAGGGTTTTGCAGTTTTGAAAACCCCCCCCCATTCGAAAAAACCGGGGCCGCAAACTTTTAAAGGGCCGCTATGGAAAATCCATGCAGCAGTCCCCACTGCATGGGTTTTCCTCCAAACCGACGTCGTGCTTGTTCATTCTTCTGTCCAGTGTTCGGACGGTATGTGAACAAGTGAACGTGAAGGGGGAGGTTTTCTCCCGCAAAACGCTGACAAAACCGTCCCCTAGGCCGTGTGTACGGAAAAAACCCCGGGCAAATACCACCCCTTTAAAGTAAACTGCTCCACACACCCGCAGTCCCCCCCCCCCATTCAAAAATTTTTTGGTCCCAGAGAAAAAAGGAGTAAAGGGTTTTGGTCCCTAATCAACAAATACCCCATCTCTCCTCGACCCGGGTTCACAGTTACTGGTCTAAGGGGAAATTGCCGCCGGACTTGTGAACTTTTGGAGATGGGGGTTGGGGGGGATTGGGTGCCCTCAGGTTTAGCACTCGTGTCTGAGGCAATAATCAATTTTTTTTTTCATAAAAGGGCCCACTTAAATTTCACAAGAAGGGAACTGGTACTGGGTGGGGGGTAGATGCTTTGGCTGCAGGGATCCTTGAAATTACTGGCAGCCCTATGCTGAAGGATTCTGACATGATCTTTTATAAGTGGAAGGGAAAAGTATTAAGAAACTGGTTTCCTCCTAATTTGGATGGGTTTCTTCCCGGGTAGGGGGTAACAGGCTAAAAGCTCTCATCAGGTGGATAGTCCATCTGGATCACATGGGGAGTATTCCTGGTCACAGGATCTCAGATAGTCTTGACCCACAAAGGTGGAAAAGGAGTTCTTGAAATCCCTACCCTGCTGAGGCCCTTTAAATGTGTAGTGAGAGTATTCTGTTGGCTTGTCCATGTCTCTTTTCTTTCTCTTGCCCCTCTGGAGGGGCTTGGTTGGGACAAGTGGGGCAGCTCCTTTCCTTACAACTAGAATGCTCCCTTGTTTTATTGAAATGTTATCTGTTTTGTGGGTAAAACAAATGAAGGTCCTAAACCCGAATGAGGGGCCAAGGGTCCATTGCGCATGTGAGCTAGGACTTGATGAAAACTTTCCCGGGTGCCACCCTAGAGCAGTAGGGAACTAATTTGGTTTCTACAATTTTAAATAATTGCAAGAATTGTCTAGAGGTAATAAGAGGGTTCTGCCCCATAGGTCATTTGTGCATTGTTGCTTCCTGTACAAAAACAAGGTTTGCTGTAATTCAATAATGACGGGGGCCTTTGATCTCCTCTTTCCCAACCCCCCTTCCCCCGCCGATTTATTACAAATTTTTAAATTTTTTTGTTCTTCAACTGTTTTGAAGTAGAGGGGTTAGTGTAGAAGTGGAGTGTATTGTAGGGAACCCGTGTTAATTTTTTTTGCCCTCTTTGTTTGGTTTTGTTTTAAAATTTTTAGACCCCGCCTTGTGGTTGACGCATCACTATATTTCTGTTTGTTTTTTTAAAAATTTACAGCTAATTGGTATTACATGTTTTTATTTAAAAAAAGCTATTAGTAGATAGGGGCTTTAGGTTTGCTAATGAGGCTTTTTTCTTTTTTTTTGGGAGATGTTTTGTTTTTGGGAAAAAAAATTTTTTATATTAAACTATATATTTTTTTAAACTGTACATATTTTACAACATTCTAAGAAATATAATCAAAATAAAATTTAAACAATGTGGCAAAAACGAAAAGGGGAAAGATCCCAAATGAAATGACCCATTTTTTAAAAAAATATATTTTGTTTAAAAGGGAATTTGTTTAACTGCCCCTTTTCCTTGAAAAATTGGGGTTGGGTTTTGTTGAAATGATTTTTCCTGTGTATTCCCTTTCCCAAAAAATTTTTTTTAAATCTTTGGTTAAAAACCCGCCGGGGACAAAATCAGAAAGTCCCCCTTTGGCCTTTTTTTGTGTGAAAAGAAGGTTTTAAACTTTAGCCTTAAATGTTTAAGGTTTACCAAGCAATTTTGCAACCCAAAAGTCAGTTTGAAGTGATTGGCAGCTTTCCAATAAATTGGCTAAATGCCCATTAAAATTTCCTACGGTTTTGTTTTTCAGAGCAGCTTAGGGAAAACAAATTTTCATTTTTTTTTTCTTAGTTAGTTTGCATAAAAAAAATTTTAAAATTAAAATTTTAATTTTTTAATTACAGTGATCTATGAGCTTGCAAAGTGTTGATGTAAAATTTTTTCAATGCTTTAAAACCCTTTAATGTAAAATTACTTTATTGTTATTGCAAATCGGCTCTCTACCCCCTCATGCCGTGTTGGTTAATGACCCAAAGGGATTCGCTTGTAATAAGGTCTGAATGTTTTCTTGGGGCCCCAAAAAATTTAAAACCCAAATGTCACAAAATTTGGAGTACAAAAACATCAATATCCAGAGCCAAGACAATGTTTTCTTAGTATTATACGTTTTTAGGTCACTTTCTTCTCAACTTCAATTATGAAAAATTTGCTACTGTCTTTTACATTGCCCTTTCATAAATAAAAATGTGTGGTTAGAGTTCTTTTTTACCAAGTCCAACTTTTTGTGAATCACTAGTTTATTTTTTTTTTTATTTTTAAAAAATGTCCCGATTTGATAAATTTTTGAATATGTTTTTTAAAGGTCGAAGGCATTTTTTAATACTGAGATTTAAATCCTGTGCATAGACATACAATATGAGAGTAAAGTTTTACCTGCCTGAAGTCGAAAAACTTAAAACATACTATTCATCGAGTTTAATAAGAAATAATATGCAACTGGTTTCAGTAGGGAGCCAAAATGTTATTCAAAATTTTGTTAAGAAAAAGGCTCCCCATTATAAAAATTATTAAAATGTAGAAATAAAATAACGTGGTCTCAAAAGGGAAAAAATTACTATAAAGTAAATCTCCCCATTTTAAGAATTTAATAGAAAATAAATTTTTGTTTATAGCCCTTTTTTCTAATGTAGC